>PVJC01034902.1:0-18555 GCA_004026665.1 Murina feae
GAAAACCTATTTGAAGAAATAATGACAGAAAACTTCCCCCACCTGGTGAAAGAAATAGACTTCCAAGTCCAGGAGGCGCAGAGAACCCCACTCAAAAGGAACCTAAGAAGGACCACACCAAGACACATCATAATCAAAATGCCAAGAGCAAAAGACAAGGAGAGAATCCTAAAAGCTGCAAGAGAAAAGCAGTTAGTTATCTATAAGGGGTGACACATACGACTGTCAGCTGATTTCTCAACAGAAACTTTGCAGGCCAGAAGGGAGTGGCAAGAAATATTCAAAGTGATGAACAGCAAGAACCTACAGCCAAAATTACTTTACCCAGCAAAGTTATCATTCAGAATTGAAGGTCGGATAAAGAGCTTCACAGACAAGAAAAAGCTAAAGGAGTTCAGTATGGGTTATGTATACAATCATATAAGTTCTTTGGTTAATCACTTCCCACTGAGATTTGTCAGTCTGTTGCATACTTCAATGTCTCTGGATCTATTTTGTATTATATGAAATGCTGAAAGGTATCCTTTGAGAAGAGGATGAAGAAAAAATACAGATAAAAAATTATGAACAACAAATACATATCTATCAACAAGTGAGTCTAAAAATCAAGTGAATAAGAAATCTGATGAACAGAATAAACTGGTGAATAGAATAGAATCAGAGGCATAGAAAGGGAGTGGACTGACAATTTTGGGGGGTAAAGGGTGTTGGGGGTGCGGGAAGAGAATGGACAATGATTGTACACCTATGGATGAGGATGGGGGGGGGGACAGAGGATGGGGTGGGAACTGGGAGGAGGGGAGCTATGGGGGAAAAAAGAGGAACAACTGTAACAATATGAACAATAAAGATATTTAAAAAAAAGAAAAATAAAGATGAAGAAAAATAAAATTTACTTATTTTTACGAAAAAAAAAAAAATTGCAGGAGACAGTTGATCACCAGGTCATGCCCTGATTTTCAAAGGGTAAGAGATCCTTATTTTTTACGGCTGCATAGTATTCCATGGTGTAAATGTACCACCTCTGTTTTTCTATTCTTACCCTTTGAGACAGCATGGAGGGTCTTGCAGGGTATCGTGCTAAACGAAATAAACCAGTCCGAGAAAGAAGTATCACATGATCTCACGTATATGTGGAATCTAATGCACAGAATAAAAGGTTGAACAAAATAGATCCAGAGACATTGAAGTATGCAACAGACTGACAAATCTCAGCGGGAAGTGATTAACCAAAGAACTTATATGATTGTATACATAACCCATGGCACAGACAATAATGCAGCAAAGGCCTGGGGAAGGGAGGGAAGGTGGATGGAGGGGGTTAATTGGGAGGGGGGAGGGGCATCCATAATATTTTCAATCATAAAGGTAAATTTAAAAAATACGAAAAACAAGCAAACAAACAAACAAAAGCACTGATCTTTATCCTCATCCAACGGCTTCTTTGGAGAGTGTTCTCTGTGATGTTTCTACTATCAGCCCGTGGAGTGCTTTCTCGTGGAAGAGAGCTCCCGGTCTTATGACAAACAATCAAAAAGATATAAAACAAAGACAGTGGTGGCCTTCTGTGAGACCATGGCCTGGGGCTGCAGTCCCAGGCTTCTTTATTTCCCACCTCCCTTCCCAAAGTTGACTTCTCTCAGCATCCTAGTCTGGTCACTGATTTGGAGAAGTAACTTTCCAACAACATAGGAAGTTCTGGGACAAAACTCAAGGAAGCCTGGTTTAGGACTACGAAAACTTTAGAGTCCAGCCTTTCCTGGCCCAGATCTTTTTTTCTCCCCAAGCTTGCTGCTACATATCACCGAAAGCTAGAGACTTTCTTCAGCTCTCTTTGTCCTGAGAGGCAGTTCAGGAAACATTCCCAGATCCTGACATTCATCATCTCCCATACTTTTCTCTTGCTTTTTATACCTCTCTTTTTACCCATAATGGTGCTAGCACCTAAGCCTGCATTCTTTTTTAAAAAATATATTTTATTGATTTTTCATAGAGAGGATGGGAAAGAGATAGAGAGTTAGAAACATCGATGAGAGAGAAACATCGATCAGCTGCCTTCTGCACACTCTCCACTGGGGATATGCCCGCAACCAAGGTACATGCCCTTGACCAGAATCAAACCCAGGATCCTTGAGTCTGCAGGCCAACACTCTATCCACTGAGCCAAATTGGCCGGGGCCTAAGCCTGCATTCTTATTTCAAAACATTTGCCCAGCCAGTTTGAGTTCAAATTATGATATATTTACCTAAACTGAGAATCAGGTTGTTTTGTGTTTCAGTCCCACGAATGAGTCATTTCACCTCTCCAAGCTTCAGGTGACTGGATGGGGGAAACTTCACTGGCAAAGGTGTATCTCCCAGGCATCCACACAGAAGCACACACATACACACATGTTTTCTGAATGAGTTATGAAGGTAGTTTCAATTTCAACTCCATTTTCCACTAGCATGTACAATCTTGGGCAAGTTAGTTCTTTGAGTCCTATTCTTAGTGCCAGTGCTTGCTCACTTGTCTCTATCACCCACTGCACTAAGGTCAGGGGCTGGGTAATTTTATTTACCATTGTATCCCTAACCCTAAACAGGGCTTGGCATATAGAGACATTCAGCCAGTGGCTGTTGAGTGAAAATGTAAGTGAAGAAATGATTATCGGCTGCCTCCATTCTCTGGGCCTACTACAGAATTAATAATATTTCCCCCCATTATTTTACTCTTTATGATATTGCAGATGTCTCCCATACCCCCCATTTTCCCTCCCTCCACTCAGCCCTCACCCTTCCTCAGACCTCCCCTACACTATTGTCTGTGCCCATGGATTATACATACATGTATGTATGTTCTTTGGTTAATCTCTTCCTGTCCCCTTCCTCCCCCCTTCCCTCTGAGATCTGTCAGTCTGTTCCATGCATCCATGTCTCTGGACCTATTTTGTTCATCAGTTTATTTTATTCATTAGATTTCACATATAAGCAAGATCATGTGATATTTGTCTTTCTCCCAAATGGCTTATTTTGCTTAGCACAATACTCTCCAGGCCCCTCCAGGCTGTGGTAAAGAGATTCTTCTTTTTTATAGCTGCATAGTATTCCATTGTATAAATGTAACAGCTTTTTTTTTTAATCCACTAATCTGATAGGCTGCTATAAACATAGGGATGCATTTATTTTTTCTGATGGATGTTTGGGGATTTTTAGGATATATACCTGAAAGTGGGTCAAACAGCAGTTCCATTTTTAATTTTTGAGGAAACTCCATACTGTTTTCTATAATGGCTGCACCAGTCTACATTCCCACCAACAGTGTATTAGGGTTCCCTTTTCTCCACATCCTTGCCAGCACTTGTTTGTTGATTTACTGATGGTAGCTATTCTGGCAGGTATAAGGTGATATCTTATTGTGGTTTTAATTTGTATCTCTCTGAAGATTAGTGATGATGAGCATTTTTTCTAATGTCTATTGGCCATTTGTATGTGCTCTTTGAAGGAGTGTCTAGTCGAGTCTTTTGCCCATTTTTTAATTGGATTTTTTTGTCTTCCTGGTGTTGAGCTATATAAGCTCTTTATATATTTTGGAAATTAACCCTTATCAGATGTATCACTGATGAATATGTTCTCCCATACAGTGGGTTCCTTTTTCATTTTGTTGATGGTTTCTTTGGCTGTGCAGAAACCTTTTAGTGATGGAGCCCCATTTGTTTATTTTTTTCCTTTGTGAATTAATAAACTAATCCTGAACCTAGTGGATATGAACAGAACAGTACCATTGAGGACTATCAAACCAGCCTTTCTCTATTGGTTGCTAAATTCTGTTTACTGATTTGACACAGGAAGAACTGGAGCAAGAGATATGGATAGGTGGGGAAACCAAGTGAATTTCAGGTGATACTTTAAACTGAAAACAAAAATAAAATAAGGAAAGACTATTCAATGAGACCACCAGTATTCTGGGCATCCAAGCCTGTTTCCTTTGATCTTTTAATCTTCCAGCAAAAGACTTTCACAAATGCCCGTATCCTTTGAAGGCAGACTCAAACTGTAAGGATGGCCTGATCATTGGAAAGAACTCCAAAGGACAGAGACAGAACAGGGGAAGAAAGCATTTCTTCACAGGATGACCTAATTCTCTGACAATCATCTACCAAGAACGTTTTGGGCACTCTTGCTTGTAGGAGAAGTATTTATTTCAAAGTTACTAAAATTATATGAGATACAGTTCTCAGTATTATTAGTTTATCTAAAAGCTTTACCATCTCATAGACTAGAACATTAACTTTTTCTTGTTGATAGTTAACAAAATTCTCTACATGTGAACTAAACAATAATTCCTCCAGTCAGTAAGCAGCATAATTGTGAATGGCTAGAAATGTTATTATTTGCTTTCCATGCTCATCTTATTCATCTAAGTCTCTTGACGGATGCCCTTTACCAGGACAGCACTTGCATTTTTCTCAAGATGCTATGCTTCTGCCTGCCTCTGTGTCTTTGCACATGCTCTTCCTTCTACATGAAACAGTCTTCCCAATCTCTTGACAACTTAGTTCATGTACATTCTTCAGGTCTCAATGTCTTAGGAATGTCCTCTCTAATACTCTACCACCACCACCTGACCCAGCTTACATCAGTCCTTTCAGTTTTATGTTTTCATAGCCCACTGTTCTCATTCATAGCACTTTTCACAGTTATAATTATTTAATCATTTTTCTGTAATTATTGTTTAATTTTATCTTATCCTCTGGATTGTTAGCACCAAGAGGTCAGATATTATAATCTGCCTTATTCATCATTTACTGTGTCTGCAGGATTTAATATGGGTCACAGCAAATAGTAGATGGTCAATAAATATTAAATGTTCTGTAAGTGAATCAATGTAAATTTTTTTTCACTTTAATTTATCTAATTCCTCCTTTCCTTATACTTTGCTGTATCATAAGCTACATTATATAGTTTTATACAATGGTAAACAACTCAAAAGAAACCGCAAACCCCATATGTAGTAGATTAACTCCAATATTTCTTGTTCAGTTCCCATTATAATCTGATAGACCATCTGGTAGTAAATCATTAGGACACAACAGCTATAAACATGTTCACGCCCAGCATGAACCTGGTCTGACAGCCAACCAGTCTCCTGGCTGTTGCAGAAATGCCTGCATCCATTTCAGAAATGTGCTTACTCCAGAGATACGCTGCTCATTTTTTTATATTTATGAGCTACTGAATTTCCAGGATGCTTTTAATCAATAGATAATAGACATTATATTCCTACCTGAAGGCAACAGTGATGTGACTGGCTGTAGATGTGGGAGTGAGGAAGATAAGATGGGTCTCAGAGAATTATTTTAATACAGAGGTGCTAACTTCCCTTAGGGAGAATGGCTTGCAGAACAATTAGGTTTGATTGTAATGAGAATTGTGTGTGTGTGTGTGGGGGGGATTTAAATATATGTTGGGATTAGTCAGTAATGGAGACATACAAAGGAAGCAACAAACACCAGTGAAGGAGGAGGTCACAGACTACAGACCTTGAGGGTCACAACAGACCTTGAAGTCACATCGGTGGACTCTTTTCTTTCTTGAGAGAGGGTTGATCAGGTGATCTGTGCCTATTGAGGTTTAACATCCATTTCACCTAACTCCTTCTTCTGACTCTATGCTCACCAAGCCACCTTTGATCATAATTTGGTTTCTTACATACATTTGTTTATTGGGAAAGAGTATATCAGTCTCCTCAATATGCACATCACTATAGGCCTAACAGTCTGGCTCTCATTGGAAAGACATACATTGGCACATCAGTCTTGGGAACTTGGTTAACTTGAATTCTCTCCCTCGAGGTACATCCCCCCATTCCCAAATAGGTGTGGAAAATGGGTGCATTTTGATTCATTTGTTCACTCAACAAATATTTATTAAATGTCACTCCTGTGCAAGGAAGAGCCTTAGCACTGGAGGCACAGCACTGAACATAACATAAAAAATCTGCTCTCAGAAATATAGTAGAGGAGACAGAAAATAAGCAAGTAAAATATATGCTATGCCATGTGATACTAGTTGCAATGGAGAAAAATAAAGCTCTTTTATATTATTTGGGAGATTTGAATGCAGACTTGAAGGAAGTGAGAGAGGAAGCCATGTGAATTCCTGCAGGAAGAGTGTTCCAGGCAGAGGGAACAGCCAGTGCAAAGTTCCAGAGGAGTTAGAGGAATAACAGCAATAGGTCAAGGTGGTTGGAATGGAGTCAGTGAGGAGATGCAATTAGAAGAGGCAGTGGTGGCGGGGGGGCGGAAGGGAACACATGTAAGCTTTGTAACTATCGCCAGATTTTTGCTTTCACTCTGACTGAGGGGAAAGCCCATTGGAGGTATGTGAGCACAAGAGTAACATCTAACAAGCTTATGTGTTTTTTTAAAAACCATTTTACTTTTTTGAGAATAGGCTTTTTTGAGATGGTCAGGGAAGGGGCAGAGAGACCAGTAAGGAGAGAGAACAGTTTATTAAAAACTTTTTGCATTGGACAGAAAGATAGCAAAACAATAGACTCGTCTTAGTATGTCATTAAATAAAAGCCTATGTTTTAACCTGTAAATATCTGTGTGTTCAGGATCTTTAATGACACAGTGAAAAATAAAACTATCTACAGTTTCACCTTGAGGTTCTTGTAACATGATTGTTCTCGGCGATAGTCTATCTGCCAACCAGTGTAACTGGGGATGAAGTTTCTAGAATTTGGAGACTTGAGCAGCACCTCACATAGCCCAGCCACCTCCCTTGATTTGAAGTCATAGGTGTGCCTTTGTTGTTCCCATATCAGTGGTGATCATTAGAATCACAGGGGAGAGCTTTTTACAGATATGGATTTCACAGGCCCTCCCCTGCCAAGAGATTCTGAATATTTTGAATTGAGAGATCTAAGCAGTGATATGACAAGGGCAGGGTGGCAGGAAGAGTACACCCAGGTGCAGGTAGTAAGTAGGTTGCCTTGTCTTTAGAAAATTTAAAGAATGATGTTGCCCTGGCTGGTTTGTCTCAGTGGATAGAGTATTGGCCTGTGGACTGAAGGGTCCCAGGTTCAATTCCAGTCAAGGGCACATGCCCAGGTTGTGGGTTCCATCCCCAGTAGGGGTCATACAAGAGGCAGCCGATCCATGATTCTCATCATTGATATTTCTTTCTCTTTCTCCCTCTCCCTTTGTCTCTGAAATCAATAGAAAATATATTTTTTTTAAAGAATAATGTTATTGTTATCATCTGCTAAACTATGTTAGTAATAAAATACTACAAAATCTTTCTTTGGTCTAAGCACTTGCTGTTGTGTTTAAGTCATATATACTCAAATTTCAAATAGCACGTTTTCTTACTTATGCTTTATAAACATCATATCCTACATGGAAGTTAATTTGGAGAACTACTCTATACAGTCAGCCCCCAAGACAGTGTCGATGACATAGTTCATTTCTAGGTAAAGTTTTTAACACTTGGAGTCTGAAGGCTTGGGGTTCAATGTGCATTTCCAATACCCATAGTCCTGCACATGCTTGCATTCTAAATAACTAAGAATAACACATGGTAATAGCCTTTGTTAAGACCAAGCAACAGAATTTGAGTTACTTCAAGTTTGACATTCTATGTAATCAACTAAAGTTTTTATTTTTTTCAAATTTAAAATGTTGAATAGAGTATAAATTATAAAATACAACATTTTATTTTGGCATGGGTAACTTTTATTTCATACATGAAAAATTTTTCAGGTAGTATATTTATTTTTATTAAAGTAACCCATGCACTTAGTTTTAAGAAAATCAAATAGTTTTATAAAACTTATAATGAAAAGAATTCACTATATTATATTGAATAATATTTTTAAATTGAAGGATGTTCTTTCTTTTTAATTGTTAACTATAAAATAAAAATGAGTCAAAGATATTATTACATATAATATTATTTATGTTATTTACTAGGGGCCTAGTGCACAAAGATTCATGCGCTGAGGGGTAGGGGGGTCTCTCAGCCAACCTGAACCCTCTCCAATCTGGGAGTTTCTGTCTTTGCAATAATATGAACGAATTGTCTGAGACCCCCAACCCAGTTTGGTTTGTTGCTCACAGAATAATAGAAGCTTTGTTTTTTTCTCTGCTTCATTGGTGGAGATTTCCTGGAAGTTTTAGGATATCTTCCCTTTAGTTTTTCCTAGACACTCTGATTTTACTTATGTCTCTCACCTTTGCTTCCCTCCATCCCCCGCCACAACAGTAACTTGCTAGAGGCTCACTTTGCTCTAGTGTCTAGGAGATCCATCTGCCACCAGAACTATGATTCTCAGCATTCCTGGTGCTCCCAGCACTCTGGGCTTCCACCTCAGGTCCTGGGGCTGCCACCAGAACTACTATTCCCAGAATTCCTGGTTTTGGTTTTTCCTTCCTGCTCTGTCTCTGTCTCACAGCCTCCCACTCTGCCAAGTCCACCAAGCCGCCATTTCTCCCTCTGGCAACTTGGGGAGCCAAGTTCCCCAAGTCGATCCACTCTCTGCCGACTATCCTGCTCTGCTCTCTGCCCGGCAGCTTGGGGGAGCAACCGAGGGAACCATATCCCCCCAAGTGCTGGATCTCCCTCTCTGTTCTCTGCCTGGCACCTGTGTATGCAAATTAACCCGCCATATTTGTCAGGTTAATTTGCATGCTCACTTCTGATTGGCTGGTGAGGGTAGTGGAGGGATGGTCAATTTACATGTTTTTATTATGTATGCATTATACATACATTACATAAACATGACTTTTATGTATTTTATATAACACAATTAGTTATTGCTGACATTGCATAATTACTATTAAAATGATTTTGTCACATAGAGAAGGGGGATGTTTACTGATCCAAGTGTCAACTATGCTGGGTACTTCATTGGATCTAGAAGTCTTTATCTTTTAAAAATTCCCCAGGTAACTCACATGCAGCCAGATGTGGGGATCACTATTTGTAGCATATTTACCACTTGCTCTAACTCCCCTACACACACTCTATTCCCAGTTTTCAGCACCTTAGCTCTACCAGGTCCCTAGGGGTGCTAATTAAAACCCTTGTTGCTTGCAGGCAGTGATGTGCTGGTAAATACTTAGCAACCAGCTCTCGGGGGAGTTGCAGCATTTACCAATTTCCATAGAGTACAATACTCCCAACCACCAATGTGAGGTCAGCGCCTGAGAAGTTCCTGCATGGTGAGCACAGCTCTCACGAGTCAGCTGGGATGGCAGGAACCACTGCTCTCAGTGGCTCCTAAACACCCTGCTAGAAGGATAATGGATTCCCATGGAAGTGTTTTGCTTATTTTTTAAAGGAAAGTTCAGTTTTCTGGGTTATTGCTCAAATGTGTGGCTTGACCTTTACGTAGACTCTTCCACCAAGGATCAGGAATAACAACCCTCCATGTTCCTTCCATACTTCATGTAACGCCCACCAGCCCCATGTTCAGATGTGGTTTGGGATGAAGACCTGACTTTCTAGCAATCTATGCAGAAATCAGATGTGTAAACTCTTTCTTCTCTCCTTAAGTTGTTGGTAGAATGTACCTGAGAGAATTTATGCTGCTTTCTCTGTCCCCAGCCAACCTGCTCCTCTGCATACCTCAAGTCTTTCATTCTTTCCTCTCAGAAGGAGGTGCTAAGGGATGAGGCATGTTTCCAATGAGTCATAGCCAAAGAGTTCTGAGTTCAAGTCCCAGCTCTTACCACTTAACACTGTATGAGACCGCTTACCCTCTCTGAGCCTCAGGAATAGTCTCTGTCTCATAGGGTTGTTGGGAGGTTTAAATGAGATAATACTAGCAAAGTGTGCTGCTGCCTGTGCCTGAAACATAGTTAGCCTCCTCGGCATATACTGTTATTCTAATCCTGTATAAAAAAAGGCTAATATGCAAATTGACCGAACAGTGGCATGAACGTTTGCTATGATGCACAATGACCACCAGGGGGCAGCTGCTCAACGCAGGAGCCGGAAGCCACTCATGCCTCCATGGAAGCGCTAAGGATCCCTCAGGAGCAGCCTGAGCCCACAGGTGGACATCCCCCAAGGGGTTCCAGACTACAAGAGGGTGCAGGCCAGGCTGAGGGATTCACCCAGTGCATGAATGTCATGCACTGGGCCTCTAGTCTATACTAATAAAAGCCTAGGTGGTCCTTGTGCGCTCTCAGGCGATGTCGCCACAGATGACCACCACAAAATGGCTGCACACACAACAGAGGTGGGGCTCGGTGGCTGCTCTGTACTGTGAGGCCTGGGGGTCCTGTGGCTCTGTGTGGCATGGAGGAGGCTGGTCCTGGCATCGCTGCCTCACACAGAGGAGGTGGGTCCCGGCAGAGGAGGTGGATCGTGGCAGGGGAGGGCAGTTGTGGATGATCAGATCAGCAGGGGAGGGCAGTGGGGTGATCAGGCCGGCAGAAGAGCAGTTAGGCGTCCATCAGGCTGGCAGGGGAGCGGTTAGTCAATCAGGCTGGCAGGCAGAAGTGGTTAGGGACAATCAGCAGGCAGCCAGGCAGGTGAGTGGTTAGAAGCCAGCAGCCTGGATTGTGAGAGGGTTATCTCAGATTGGAGAGGGTGCAGGCCAGGCTGAGGGACACCCCCCACCCCATGCACTAATTTCGTGCACTGGGCCTCTAGTCTATATAATAAAAGCCTACGTGACTATTACAGTGGAATGACCAGAATGACCTGTTACCATGATGTACACTGAACACCAAGGGGTAGATGCTCAACACAGGAGCTGCCCCCTAGTGGTCAATGTGCTCCCACAAGGGGGAGCACTGCTCAGCCAGAAGCCGGGCTCACAGCTGGTAAGCGCTGCAGTGGCGGCGGGAGCCTCTCCTGCCTGTGTGGCAGCACTAAGGAGCAGCGAGCCAAGCGGTAAGGAGCAAGGATAGGGCCTAAGCTGGCAGTCTGACATCCTCCGAGGGGTTCTAGACTGCGAGAGGGTGCAGATTGGGTGGAGGGGACCATCCCTCCAGTGCATGAATTTTGTGCACCAGGCCTCTAGTTACTTTATAAGTATTAATGTGATTACCACCCTCTACCCCTAGACTTTCCATTTACCATGGGAATGAATAGCTGAGGTGTTCAGTGAAATACATACTCAACTGGATTGAAATAGTTTAAGGATCTTTTCATGTTGTTCGGTCCTTGTGCTTATAATTACTTGCAAAGTGTTGTTTAGAAGCAATCCTAATATATAATTTCTCCATATTGCTTTTTATAAGCAAAGTCTCAATACTTAATTTTTATTACTTAATTGTTCACTTGCTGTGCTTTGTTTTCTTAACTATTTTTTTAATTTTTATTTATTGATTTTTAGAGAAATGGGGGGAGAGAAAGAGAAAGAAAGAGAGGGGAACATCGATTTGTCATTCCACTTATGCATGCATTCATTGGTTGCTTCTTGTATGTGCCCTGACTGGGGATCAAACCCATGACCTCGATGTATCAGAACAATGCTTTAACCAACTGAGCTACCTGGCCAGGACCTTCTTAACTCTTTTTTGAAAACAGGAGCCATGTCTTATTCATCAGTGAGCTCCCTCTTGGCATTTAGCAGAGTTTCTAATATGAAGTGGGTGTTCAGTAAATATTTGATGACTACATTGTTTAAAGAAAAGGTTTGCACTGTACTCTTGTTTGCTTGCTTTGGTGCTATAAACCTGTAATATTTTCTTATTCTTGATTCCCAGGATAAAGGCCTATGAACAAAGCAAAGCATCTCCTCCCCAAAATATATATTATTTATACTAATACAAAGTATATATGTATACTAGAGGCCCGGTGCACAAAATTATGTATACTATGTATACAAATTATGTATACAAAGTATATATGTAGAGTAGAGGTGTGCACTGGGGGTTGGAGGGGTCCTTCAGCTCAGCATGCACCCTCTCGCAGTCTGGGACCTCTTGGCAGCTATCCCTCTTGCAATCCGGGATCCCTCGCTCCTTACTACCCGCCTGCTTGCTGCTCCTTTCCACTGGGCTCGCTGCTCCTTAGCGCTGCTGTGGAGGCAGGAAAGGTTTCTGTCACCGCCACTGCACTCACCAGTCATGAATCCAGCTTCTGGCTGAGCCGGGCTCCCCCTGTGGGAATGCACTGATCTCCAGGGGGTAGCTTTTGTGTTGAGCATCTGCCCCCTGGTGGTCAGTGTGCATCATAGTGACTGGTCATTCTGGTCATCCCGCTGTAACAGTCACTTAGGCTTTTATTATATAACTAGATATGTTTAGCTAATAAAAGTGCTGCTATAAGGAATATAGTTTTATCATCAAAATGATAATAATGCATTGTGCCTTCAGAGCTGTTGCATTTTTCTGTGCCTTGGTTGGAAACTTAACATCTTGTAAAGGGCACTCTGGAAGGTGATGCCCATGACTGTTCAACACCTGCTTGTCTCAAGACAGATCTTGCCGTGTAGTTCTCATGGAACCAGGGCATGGGAGCCTAAAGAAACTTTGGTGCTTTGGGACATTACAGAGAGCACCTGCTGAACTTTTGGTTGTAGGGGGTGAAGGAGAGGGAGTTCTTACATTGACATAAGCAGGAACAGAGCTCCATGTGAATGTAGAAGGGGATGTGGAAGCCAAAGATGCTGACAGGTGGGCTTTCAGAGGACTCAGAGGGAAGCTGTCTCCCAGCATCTCCCTCTCTCTTTCCTACATGTATACATACCATCTCTGGGTACAAGAGGAGCTAGAGGTGACAAGGATCAGAAGTCCACCTCAGAAGGTAACGATCCCTCCCAGGTAAAATGCTACATTTTCCTACTTGCCAGTGCCAGCCGGAAGCCTTTGAGATGCTATGTAAGTTACAATGGGCTGACAAATTGTGGACCATAAGGGCCTGAGATTTTATGGCCCCAAAGCAGGTGTAACAAACAGCTGGAGAAGACAAACAGTGTTGCTTCTTGGCATCCAGGTGCATTGGTCCTGGGGAGTGGAGGGCCAGCCCAACTGTCTATTCTCAAACTCCTCCCTCCTTTTCTCCCTTCCTTCCTTCCTCTTTCCCTTCCTCCTCGCTCTGTACATCTTCCTTCCTCTCTTCCTTCGATTACTCATTAATTAATCCAAAAACATGTGTTTGCGTTATTTCTATGTGCCAGGAACCCTGTTTAGATTTTATAATTACAAAGACAACATTTACTCTTTGCCCTAGAGGACCTAGCACCATTTTTATGGATTATTCATTCACTCATTCATTCATTCTGCATATTTCTGAGTTTCTGGGTTCAGAAAGACACAGCCCTCTGGGACTGGAGCTGATACTGATAATGCCCTAGACCAGCGATTCTCAACCTGTGGGTCGCAACCCCTTGGGCGGTCGAACGACCCTTTCACCGGGGTTGCCTAAGGCCATCCTGCATATCAGATGTTTACATTATGATTCATAACAGTAGCAACATTACAATTATGAAGTAGCAACGAAAATAATTTTATGGTTGGGTCACAACATGAGGAACTGTATTTAAAGGGCCAGAAGGTTGAGAACCGCTGCCCTAGACAATTGGCTCTCTCCTACTGAGCATACAGGAAAACACACAGCTCTTCTAAAGACCGATTACAGAACCATCTACCTTTCCCTTTCCCCATCCCTTTTTCAATTCCTCTGCTCCTTTATCTGTGAGTTTTTCTTCCCAAAAAAGGAAAATAGTTTGTGCCTGAAATTTTAAACTCCCCAATTTCAGACAAGGCCTGGGAGGGTATAAATAAGCATATGAATATTTAGCCAAAAATGACTGCTATGCAAAGCTCAAAGCACTGTGCCATAATGCAGAGCTCGCTTTAATCACAGCCACAGAGAAGGCATTGGTCGCTGTCTTATCACACAGGAATGGCTTTCCCACTGGTGATGGCCGCGTGCCAGCTGGCTCTGGAGCCAGCGCCGTCTTAGCCCTTTGGGCCACAACATTGGTTGGCATGCTTCTCCACTGCCAGCCACTGACATTTCTATTTTTTCAGGAGGCACCAGGTCACGGAGCAAAACTGCAGAATCACAGACAAATTCTTATTTATATTGGATGTGAATCTCATTTTGGCTCAGAAGCCTATGAATTTCCAGCCCTTAGAGTTCAATACATCAGAGATGACTTGGAGCTTTGCGATCGAAGTCAGCTGATTGTCTTTGGATCTTATCATTCCTGTAAATTCCCAGGGAGGAGGGAGGGAGTGTCTCTGTAAATCTATAATAACTTGCCATTTCTAAATAAAACCGCAGCTTCACTGGGGCACTGCTTTCATTCAAGCCCAGCTCGGAATGAGCACTGCAGAGTGATGGCTTGTCTAGGGAAATGGAGTCCTCTGGGAAGGGGGTTTGAGCCATCATTCGCTGCCTTCCAAAGAATGCTGTCAAAGGCTCCTTCTGACCTTTACGTGACACAAGTCATAGCCATGTAGACTCCGTGATAACTGTGTCTCAAGAGTATTTTAACATTAGATGGACACTTCTGATTCCAGTCAAGACGGAGTTAGCAAAGATCAGATTTATTCTCCCACATAAAACAAACACTGGACAAAATAGGTGACATAACCCTAGCTGGTTTAGCTCAGTGGATAGAGCATCGGCCTGCAGACTGAAGGGTCCCAGGTTCAATTCCAGTCAAAGACATGTACCTTGGTTACAGGCTCGATACCCAGCCCTAGTCAGGGCGTGTGCAGGAGGCAACCAATCAATGTGTCTCTCTCACATCGATGTTTCTCTTTCTATATCTCTCCCCTTCCCTTACACTCTCTCTAAAAAAATCAGTGAAAAAATATCCTTGGATGAGGATTAAAAATCTAATCTAATAAAAGCATAATATGCAATTTGACCATCCCTTTGGGATACCTAAGCCACGCCTACCAGTCAGTCAGAGCAGCTGTATGCAAATTAGCCCAGCCAACATGGAGGCCAGCACTCACGGAGCTGAGTAAATAGGCAGCTTCCTTTGCAGCAGGACTAAAGGTGTTTGCAGGCCCGGCTGGGTTTCTCCTGGCTCCAGGCAACAACATATTTGCAACAATGTCTCAATCATAGAAGCCTCGGGAGCTGAAGCAAACAGCAGGCCGGGCCTGACTTCTAAGGGTAACAGTGTCTCAATTATAGAAGCCACAAGGTGAAGCAGAGAGGAGGTTTTGTTACCTGCCTAGGCCTCAGCTTAAAGGAACAGTGTATCAATTATAGAAGATAAACCCCAGCAACCTGCTTCCAGCCAGCCTTGCTGGGACATTGGGTCAATGGGAACTGTGGACAGTCTGAAAGTCTGAAAACACCCCTCAGCCCATCACCCATGCTGGCCACACCCCAGTGGGGTGAGGGTCCCCACTGGGGGGCTTGGCCAGCCTGCAAACAGCCATCAGCCCCTCAGGCTGGCCAGGTACCCTAGTAGGGACCCAAAACCTGAAGGGGCTGTGGGCAGCCTGAAAGTCTGAAAATGACCCTCAGGCCTCCACCCCAATGGGCTGAGGATCCACACTGGGGGGCTTGGCCAGCCTACAAACAGCCATTAGCCCCTCACCCAGGCTGACCAGGCACACCAGCAGGTGGACATCCCCCAAGGGGTCCCAGACTGCAAGAGGGCACAGGTTGGGCTGAGGGACCTCCCGAGTGCACAAATTTTTGTGCACCGGGCCCCTAGTGTGTGTGTGTGTGTATGTATATATATATATATATATATATATCACAGTTTTCAAGACCCTGAATGCTAGGCAGTGAAGGAACACTACGATTAGACTTCACAGGTTTCAGTTCAGGGGTGAAGAAAGCACACGTACCATGCAATGGACTCCTGAGTTGAGGGATGGGACTGCGGATCTAAAATATTAAAGCAGCTAGAGTTTGCAGGCAGAATTCTGGGGAGGAGAAGGCAGCATGCAGAGAACACTGAAAATCTCAAGAGAGTCCCCACTGTGTACTGAGCTGAGTAATGATGAGCGCAGGCATGTGAAGAAACTACGTGAGGCTGGGGAAGGAAACACCCAGGAGGATTAGAGCCAGTGGTGCTCACCAAATCACGTACAGCTAGGAACAGCACCTGTTCCCAACAGACAGGCTGGGAAACTGCATAATTCATGGAGCATTCGGGAAAGTACACAGAAAGCTCTGACTCTGTAGTGGGGGAAAATTAGCCCTTAACTGAGCACTGCTCCAGTCTAGTAAATCTTAAAAGCAAGACTCAAAAGATCAAAGTATTTCTAAATAAGTGAACTGTATTCCAGTGGGGAGAAGCTCAAGAATATTTATGGGAATGCAAAAAAATACCTAGCACCCAACAATGTAAGAGTCACAGTGTCTGGCCTCTGATAAAATTGCCAAGCAAGAAAATATAACTCATAATAAGGAGAAAAAACAATCCATTAAAATCTACCTAGAGCTCACACAGGTATTAGAATTGCAGACAAGAACATTAAAGCAGCTGTTACAGCTACATTCCATATGCTCAAAAGGGTAAGTAGAAACATAGAAATTTTTTAAAGACGCCAATTCAATTTCTAGAGATGAAAACTACAATGTGTCAGATGAAAAATGCTTTGGGTGGAATTAACGGCAGATCAACTACTGCAGAAGAAAAGTCTAGTAAATTCAAAGATGGAACAATAGAAAATATTCAAAATGAAAAACAAAAGAGAGAATTTTTTAAATGAACAGAGCATCGGTGAGCTGCGGAGGCACCTCAGATAGTTTAATGTAAGTGTGACTGAGGGAAAGGGACAGAAAAATATTTGAAGGAATAATGACGAGAATTTTCTAAACTTGATGAAAACTATAAACCCACCAATCCAAGAATGTCAAACATCCCTAAGCACAAGAAATACATTTTGTAAAAGTACTCCAAGGGTCACTATAACCAAATGATTAAAATCAGTGATGCCGAGAAGATCAGGGGAACGAAGAGAAGGATTACAGATTTCTTACCAGAAGCAATGAGTGAGACGACACTGAGCAGCATCTGAAATTGCTGGGGGGAAAAAGTTTGAGCTGGAATTCTATACCCACAGAAAATATCTTCCAAAAACAAAGTTGAAATGAAAGCTTTATCAGAAATAGAAAAGCTGAAAAAAATCCATCACCAACACACCCACACTACAGAAAAATTATGGAAAATCATACCAGATGGGAATATGGATGCACACGCAGAAGAGCTTCAGCAGTGGGAACCACATGGGTAAATATGTAAGATTTTTCATTCTTTAAATCTCTTTCAAAAGATAATTGTTTAAACAAGAAGTATAACAATGTGGCGTGTGTGAAAATGTATGACAATGATATCATAAACTGTGGAAAGAGAAATGAAAGTATATTGTTGGAAGGTTCTTATACCTCCATGAAGTGGCATAATATTACTTAGATGTGGACTCTGATAAGTTAAAGATGAATTCTATAAACCCTAAAGCAGTCACTAACATCACAAAACAAAGAGTTATAACTAACAAGCCAACAAGGAAGATAAAATTAAAGCATAAAAAATTTGAATAATCCCCAGACTCTAGACTGAGAGAGGGGAGTGGGTGCTGAACAAGATGAGTAAGGAAGGGCTGTAGAAAGAGAGCAAAGACAATGGGGAGAGGCAGAGGTCAGGAATGAGGAAGTTATTTAAGAATTCTACACTTTTCCATTTTAAAATGATAAAGTCTTGCCCTTTTTACCCACCCTTGGATGTACAAAAACAAACAAACAACAACAAAAAACTTAGTCTTATAACTTCATTTCTTAATACTCCTCAACCCCTACATTCAGCTGATGACTTTATTGCATGCTACATTGACAACATTAGGAAGCATTGGGTGGGAACTTTCTGATCTTCCCATGAACAGTTCTACCATCCTGCTAAATCTGCCCCTAACTGCTGATTCCTGCCTTCTGAGGCAAATGAAAAATATTCCTCCTCCCCCTTCTCCTTCTCCTCCTCCTCCTCCTCCTCCTCCTCCTTCTCCCTATGACCTGGCTCTTTCTTTTGCATCATTGTCTCTCCCCCCACTATGCCTACTATCAGATTATTCTTTCTGGCACTGATGTGTGCTGTCACTTCTTCCCATGGCCATGGGGCTCAACCTCCTTCTAACCTCTGCCATGCTGATGAAACTTTTTTTTTTGTAATCCTCACCTGAGGACATGTTTTTTGATGAGAGAGAGAGAGAGAGAGAGAGAGAGAGAGAGAGAGAGAGAGAGAGAGAGAGAGAAAACATCAATTGGTTGCCTCTTGTATGTACCCGACCAGGATCAAGCCCCAAACCTGGGTATGTGCCCTGACCAGGAATTGGATCGGTGGCCTTCCCGTGTATGGGACAATGCTGCAACCAACTGAGCCACACCAGCCAGGACCATGCTAACTCAATTTTGGGACCAACTTTGAATCTGGGTTTCCTGATGTGAGCTCTAGTTCTGCCCCTTAATCACTGGCAATTTTGACTATGGCTCTGAATCTTGCCTATACCACACGCGTTCTCTCTACAGCCATGCTCCCCTTCCTTGTCCCTTGTCCTATGTAACTATATTAAAATGATCTGATGAAATATGCAAATAAAATAACACCATTCACATTGACAGATAATGAAATTG
>PVJC01034903.1:0-18567 GCA_004026665.1 Murina feae
TGCAGCTTAGACCTGCTCCCCACTGGCAATTGGACATCCTCTGAGGGCCCCCAGGTTGCCAGAGGGATGTCTGTCTGCCAGCTTAGGCCTGATCCCCTGGGGAGCGGGCCTAAGCCAGCAGGTGGACATCTTCTGAGGGGTCCCAGATTGTGAGAGGGCACAGGCTGGGCTGATGGACACCCCCCCCACCGAGTGCACAAATTTTTGTGCACTGGGCCTCTAGTCTTAATATAAGTGTTTATCCCAGCACATATCAATTATGGGGAGTTGGCATTTCAACTATTATGGAACAACTTAAAGTGTAGACATTGAACTTATAAACCTTCATATCAAACCCTGGAATTCGCCCTTGGGGAAGAACTTCCACAACCAGCAGCTTGAGTGAGAAGAGAAACATACTTTAGTGTATACAGCCCGGGGCAGATGTTAGAAATAATTTTTAGTTGTGTGACATAGGAGTTTTCCCAATATATTAACCCTGGGTTTTGAATGATAGAGTGTCTACAAGCTTTTTGAGGGCCTTTACATTAAGAGAGAATTTCCTCAAAATAAAGGCCCCAAGATGTTGGGCTGGCTTATGAAACAAGGGTAGAAAAGCTCTCTATTTTAAGATTTTTATACCCATCACCACTAGCACCAGCTAATAGCTCACATTTGTTGACCACTAATAATGTGTCAGGGATCATGTAAGTCCTCATAACAACATAGGAAGTAGGAACTATTATTACTGTTGTCTTCATTTGATAGACAAGGAAACTGAGGCACAGAAAAAAGCTGAGTAACTTGCACAGGTTCAGCTAGTCAGAGAGTGACAGAGCTGGGATTTGAACCTGGGTCCTCTCCCAGCATATGTACTAAAGCACTACGGTAGTGCCCTACCTTTCTGGGATAAGGTTCTTTAACTGGACTTAATGGAAATGGATGAACCCTATTTCCCCTTAACCTTGTGGTTTTTGGGTTCACACATTGTGAAGAGAGCTGAGGAATTGGGCTTTGCAGCCAGGCCCACATGTATCCACTCAACACTGACCACTCTCCCAATTCACTGTTGTCTGGGAATCATTTCAGAGCAGAAAACCCTGCCAGCTTTCACTGAGCTTTTGTTTCCACTGAGGAATACTGGGCTCTTGCTTCTTGCTTGATTCTCTTCTTTTTGTTTGGAGGGTGTGGGACCCTAAGGAATAGCATGGGCAGCTGGTGGTTTTGATAGAAGCATTCGCTCTATCCTCCCAGCCTCCCATCTGTGTGCCTCCTGCCTGCTGAAGGCCAGAGGATCCCTCTGCCACACTTGGAGCAGGGAAATAGGTGATTATGGGCTGCTGCCTGGACACAGTTGGGAGCTGTGCTGGGCTGCTTCCTGGCGTGTCATTCGTTTCTTATTCTTGTGGGATGGGAACCAGAATGCCCCCCTTCAAAAAGACTCCTTCAGCCATCGCTTGCCAGAAAAAGCTGAACAGTCATCCAAGGGTCAGCATGTCTTAATCATCTTTGTCTGCTTCTGATGCCAAAAAAACATGGATGGTTACTCTCTCTGTACTTTATCCACTGTGCGTAGGGCTCAGCCTGTTTTGACTTGCTAGTGCCCTCTAATGGTCTGGGAGAGAGACTGTTGAGTCTTTCTATCTAATCTTGCAGGAATTTTAGAACAGAATCCAACTTGTGGAAAGAACTCTACCCGCCCTCCCTTTCCCCCTAAAAGAAGTTCTTCTTTATTTTTATTTTTTAAATTGAGATATAACTGACATATAACATATTACTTTCAGGTGTATAACATAATTATTTGATGTAAGTGTATATTGCAAGATAATCACAAATCTAGATAACATGCATCACCACATATGGTTATAATTTTTTGTTCTTGTGATGAAAACTTTTAAGATCTACTCTCAGCAACTTTCAAATATACAATAAAGCATTATTAACTATAGTCACCATGCTGTACATTATATCCCCAAGATTTACTTATTTTATACCGGATGTTTGTACCTTTTGATCCCATTCACCCATTTCTCTCAGCAACCTCTCACCCCCAAACCTCTGACAACAATCAACCTGTTCTGTATTGTTGTTATTAGATTCCACATACAGATGAGATCATATGGTAATTGTCTTTTTCTGTCTTAGCATAAAGCCCTTAAGGTCCATCCTGTTTGAGCTACCTGTGAGTGTGGTAGGTTGGTCATCAAAAAAGAAAGACAAGGAGGAGAGTTGCACATACTCTGACCAGATGGCTGACAGGGGCTAGCACACTTAGCCATTTTGGACTCTAGTTACTTCAGTAAAATTAAAAACTTTGACTACATAGTCTATAATGTTCTATTCAGTTCTTTTAGACTATACATTTCAAGTAAGTTTTGGAAATAAACTTTCTCAATATTTAAGAAATATTTTTATTGGTTATGAACATATTAGAGGCCTGGTGCATGAAATTTGTGCATGGGTAGTAGGCTCCTAGGCCTGGATGGCTACAGGGCTAGTCTGTGAGGGGGCGGCAGGGCAATCAGGGCCACTGCTTGTACCTGCCTTGGTCTGGTGCTGCCTGCTCACCTGCTCCACTATCCCGCTGCAGTCCTGCTCTCATTGGGGCCCATCGGGCCAGCAGCGTGTCCACTGCTGCCCACTGCCAGCCATGTTCTGTGCTACCCTCTGGTGGTCAGCACACTTCTAACTCTGGTCAGTCAAACTCCCACGTGTGGAGACAATTTGCATATTAGCCTTTTATTATATAGGATATGAGTAGGAAATACAATAACTATTAAAAAAAAAAGACAAGAAAAGTCACCATTTATCCCAACACCCAATATTAACTATTCGTCACTGATTACAGATTTTCTTTTGTAAATTGTCTGTATGTAAGTGAATGTGTGTATGTGTCTAAATGCAGATTTTACATTTTTGTCTTTTCCCTTACTATTACAGCAGGAGATATCATTGTGTTATTAAGTATTATAAAGATTATTATAGTGGTTACCTAATATTTATTCATATGACTGAACAATAATTTATTTTATCATCCTTTTTGCATTGCATTTAGGTACTTTTAGATTTTTAAATTTTATAGATAACATATAATAATTTACAGCCTTGCATGTGTATCATTTTGTTGTTGTTTTGAGAATTTTTATAATGGTTTTATTAATTCATGTAGTATGCAATACACCCACTTAAACTGTGCACTTTGATTATTTTTATTATATTCACAAGTTGTGCAAACATTGCCACAATCAATTTCAGAACATTTCTTCCCCCTACATAGGAACCTCATACCTGGCAGTTACTCCTCCTTCTACATTCCCCCTCCCATGCTCCAGGCAACCACTATATATTTTATGTCTCTATGGATTTGCCTATTCTGGAATTTTAACATAACTGGAATTGTATAGCATGTGGATTTTTGTTATTGGCTTTTTTCACTTAGCACAATGCTTTCAAAGTTCATCCCTGTTGTAGCATGTATAAGTACTTCTTTCTTTCTTTTTAAAAAATATATTTTATAGATTTTTTAAAGAGAGGAAGGGAGAGGGATAGAGAGTTAGAAACATTGATGAGAGAGAAACATCGATAAGCTGCCTCCTGCACACTCCCCACTGGGGATGTGCTCGCAACCAAGGTACATGCCCTCGACCGGAATCGAACATGGGACCCCCCCCCCCCAGTCCACAGGCTGATGCTCTATCCACTGAGCCAAAGTGGTCAGGGCCTTCCTTCTTTTTTATTGTTGAATAATGTTCTATTGTGTGGCTAGGCCACATTATCTGTTCATTAGCTGATGGACATGTAGGTTGTTTCTACTTTTGGGGCTATTGTGAATAGTGTTACTATCAACATTCGTGTACAAGTTTTGTGTGCATATGTGTTTTCACTTCTCTTGGGTATATCCTATATAATAAAAGGGTAATATGCAAATTAACCCTAACAGCAGAACAATTGGGAATGACTGGTCACTATGGTACACACTGACCACCAGGGGGGAGATGCTTAATGCAGGAGCTGCCCCTGGTGGTCAGTGCACTCCCACAGGGGGAGCTCTGCTCAGCCACAGCCAGGCTGATGGTTGCCAGTACAGTGGTGGTGGTGGGAGCTTCTCCTGCCTCCTCAGCAGCGCTAAGGATGACCAACTGCAGCTTAGGCCTGCTCCCCGCTGGCAAGTGGACATCCCCTGAGGGCTCCCAGGCTGCCAGAGGAGTGTCTGACTGCCAGCTTAGGCCCGATCCCCTGGGGAGTGTGCCTAAGCCAGAAGGTGGACATTCCCTGGGGGGTCCCAGACTGTGAGTGGGCACAGGCTGGGCTGAGGGACGCCCCCCTCCCAAGTGCACGAATTTTTGTGCACTAGGCTTCTAGTATATATATATATACCCAGGAGTGGAATTGTTTGGTTGTATGGTAACTGCACGTCTAAACTTGGGAGGAGCTGCCAAGCTGTTTTCCGCAGTGGCTATGGCGGAAGTGTCTGAGGCTGCAGTCTCCACATTCGCACCAGCGCTTGCTGTCCTTGTGGCCATAGCCATCCCAGTGGGTCTCGTTGTGGTTTCGTCTTCCAATTTCCTGGTGGCACATGATGTGCAGCAGCTTTGCAGGTGCTCATTGACCATTTCTGTCTCCTTTGGAGAAATGAGTACTTGGATCGTGTGTCCATTTTTAAAGGAGGTTGTCATTTTTTTAATTGACGTGTGTGTATCTTTCCATTTCTGATTTTCCCTTGAAGTAGGATTTCTGGATGAAAATATCTACACATGTTTTAGAGTTCCTAATACTACCAATTGCTTCTTGAAAAGTGGTGAGACTGGGTACGTCCGTCTTCAGCAGTGGTTCTCCCTGAGGGTGTGGTTTGGTCTCCAGGGGGACCTCGTGCAGTGCCCGAGGACACGTGTGGTTACTGCGCTCGGGAAAAGGGTGCAGCTGGCATCTAGGTGGAGGCTAGGATGCTCTGACCACCCCGCACTGCACAGCACACCCCTTCCCTACCCCCACGATGGGCTCACCCAGCCCCAAATGTCAGTAATGCTGATGCTGCGAATCTTTGATCTTTGTTTCCTGAGGGTGCCTGTGTCAGTGTACCACTGTTTTCACCCATCAATTCCTGGTTTGAGAATTATGTAAAATCCTGCCTGTTCAGATGATTAACCATTATAGCTTTTAATTATCCCCCTTGGGATCAGCATGTCTGCCATTAATGCAAAACAAGAGTGCAATACATTCAATTTATTCCCGCTAGTCCTCGTTGAGGCCTACTATGTGTTCCTTATTGCTAGACCCAGCGTGGGTTCTGGAACACCAACAGGACATTTACTATTACGAAGGACGTAATGATAACAATTATTTACTACTGCTTTTGAGAACTGCTGTGTGTTATAGATGTGCATTTCACTCAGCACAGCACACAGGAAGTACGTATTGTACTGGATAGCTTTAAGTGGGAACTTACAGTTGTGTAATAGAGACTTCCATGGTGGCATTCATTTCTCTCTTGCATAGAAGTCTGTAGATGGGCGGTCCAGGGCAGGAAGGGCAGCTCTATGAGTGATGTTTTAACGTGCCAGGTTCCTGCCCGCTTGGCCTCTCTTCCTAGGGTCTCCAAAGGAGCAAACTGTGTGGCTGGTTCATTTTCAGGAAGGTTCCTAGGTGCTGGCACGTGGCACATTCTTTAACTCTCACAGGCAGAGCTCAGTCGCGCAGCTGCAGGAGCTGCGAGGCGGGCTGGCATTCTGGGACACTGTGCACATCTCAGGACCTCTGTGACTGCGGGGGACAGGGCCACCGACACGGGGAGACAACCGCAGCCTGCGCACGCTTCCCTCCTCCTCTCACAGATAAAGTTCAGGGACACTAAACTGTCATAAGTTAGCTCTGCCTGATAACAAAAATTCACGTTCTTTTGGTTTTGTTATATTGCATCACCTTTCACTTCTAATTCTAATGAGGTTGCAAGGCATGAATCAAGTATAAAACAAGGCTTGCATTTTTAAAGTGTGAGACTGTGGCAGGGAGCAGTAGCCCCCGTCCTGGTTGTGGTGTGAAACCTCCCGCTAGAGCTGGGACTCAGCCCTCCTCTGGGGAGAGTGTGCAGGAGCCTGAGGGGCAGAGGCCCTGGCTGGGGTAGGAAGTTGGGCAGCTGATCAAAAGGTTGGTTTGGTTAAACAACAACAAAAGATTGGTTAAGTCTGGGAAATAATAGAGAAAAGCACATACCTTAAACATTTTAACTTAAGAAATTACTATAAAAAATTCCAAACACACACAAATAATCAGAATAGTATAATGTACCCTCACCATACTATTCAACAATGATCAACACCGGCCATTCTTGCTTTATCTCTAATTTCATCTTTTCTACCATTCCTCACTCCAGTTTTTAAATTCCATTTTCTTTAGGTAAAATTTACATGCATTAAAATACACAAATCTTAACTGTACAATTTTGACCAATGGAGGCAGTGTGTGATCCATAACCCTGTGGAGATATTGAACATTTCCTGAGTTCTGTCACTAGACTAGTTTTGCCTGTGATAAAATCCTATATAATAAAAGGGTAATACGCAAATTGACCCCAATGGTGGAATGACCAGTTGCTATGACATGCACTGACCACCAGGGGAAAGATGCTCCCTATAAGGGGAGCACTGCTCAACCAGAAGCTAACTCCCGAGAGCCTCTCCTACCTCCTCAGCAGCACTAAGGATGTCTGACTGATGGCTTAGGCCCAATCCTCCAGGAAGCAGACCTAAGCTGGCAGGTGGACATACCCTGAGGGGTACTGGACTGCAAGAGGGTGCAGGCCAGGCTGAGCGGCCCCCCTCCCCCGCGAGTACACAAATTTTCGTGCACCAGGCCTTATATAAATGAAATCACACAGTATGGATTCTTTTATGTCTGGCTTCTCTCACTTAAGATCCTGTCTGCAAGATTCACCCATGTTGTTGCATTTACTACTTTTTGCTGTTGAGTATTATTTCATGTAGGAATATATCACAATTTGTTTATTTATTCTCCTCCTGACAGACATTTCGTTTTCCAGTTTGGGTTAGCATGACACATGTTGCTTGAACATCTTTGCTAAGGATTTCTGTGGACATGTGTTTTCATTTCTCTTAGGTTTATACCCAGGGGTGATTTTACTGGGTCAAAGGGTAGGTGTATTAAACATTTTATTTTAACTTAAAACATATAAAAGTATAGTCCTTTGCCAGTCTTTTGATGATGTGGGGCCAAGTGATTTCTTTTAAGTATGGCTCCACTGATTGGAGCTGCAGCTCGTCTCTTTTACATAAATCACACCAGGGGTGACAATGAATAGTTTTTATTTCTTTAAAAAGGAATGAGAACTTAAAGACATTAAAAGGCAACCTGAATGCAGAATTTTTTTTTGGATGTTCAAAATCCACCCCCTCCCCCTACAATTTTTTACATTTACCTTGTCCACATCTAATTCTACTATAATCATTTTTATCAGATTGCCCATATTGAGTCTTTCCAAAGCATTCACCTTAGTTTTTATAAAAATAATAAAAATAATAATAACTCTCTTTTCATACCAAGACTTTCTTGGTTTATATGATTCTTAGTTCAATTGTGTAAGTACCATAACAAACGCAACTGACTGGGTTGGGGAGCACACAATGCCTCTTCATGAGCACAGACCTCGGCGGCCTGCCGGCGGTGGGAGAGAGAAGAGGGGCGCAGCAGGGAGGAGGGGCTGGACTTGCAGTAGGCACTTGGGAAGCACACGCACGGATTCCCCGCAGGTTGTTTTGCAGGGAGAACAAAGAATGCCAGTTTGCTCTGGTTGCTATTTCTGGGTGATGAGACCTCCCGCATTGAGCAGCGTAACGCAGCTATTTTGTGGATCTGAACAGGGGACGTTGGAAAATACTTCTGTCTGCTTAAAGACGCAGGCAGCCTCCGCCGGGAAGGCTTGGTGGATGGAGGTGACAATGGCTGAGGACGGGCATCCTCGAGGTCTCTCTGTTTCACCTCTGGCCACTGCTGTGCGCTACCGGCTGGGGCCTCAGCTGGGCTGGCAACGGAAGCCTCTCCCGGTGGCACAGACATCCTCCCAGCATAGACGGCTCCTACGTGGCAGCTCTCCTCTCCTTTTCTCACCGCCGGCTTCTCTCTCACGCCTCGGCCGTTCTCATCACCACACAAACACGCTCTCGCAGGTGCCCGTAAAGCAACGTCCCTTCCTTGTCTCTTAGTCATCCTCCAACCTCTGTGTCCCCTCTGTTCCCTTTCATGCAGCTTCTTCAGAAGAGTTTTCTTTTGTCACTGTCTCCACTTCCTCAGTCCCCGCGCTTCCTTCAACCTGCTCCCTCAGGTCCCCCGAGCCTGGAGCCAGGGTCAGCGAGGACCTTACGTTGCCAATCCATGGCCCCTTTTTGATCTCTATGTTGTTGCTCACCTACGGACTCTTCTTGGAACATCTTTTTCATGTGTCTTCACACCTCCCCCAGCTTCCCTCTGCCTCATGGGCGCCTGCAGAACACTTCCTGCTAATTTATCCTCCCAACAGCCATGGCCTCAGGACCTTTTTCATTTGTTCATATCCCACAGAACAGTTGACATGATAAAGACATTTTCTAATTCCCTGAAGGTTTTAAAGGACTTGTCTCTAAAACTACCTGGACCAGCATATTTTTTTTTTTTTGAGATGATTTTTAGCTGATACAGTCAGCTTAACACATACCTATGAACTTATCGATATTTTTCTCTTTTTCATTTGCCTGATTCCTCCCTGCTGTTGGATGGTGACCTACAGCTTGGACTGCCGGCTTAGATGGTTTTGTTTATTTATTTATTTTACACTTAACGGACCCTGTTCTTTTCATTCTGATTTATTGTATTTCAGTCAGGTCTAGAGGATGCTGCTCTATAGGAAGAGTGAGGGTGTTTGCAATGCTAAGCAGCGACTCCTTCCCACAAGACTGCAGGCTTCCGGGAAGACAAGAAAGTGTAAGATCTCCAGGGTCTTCCGCACTCCTCTCCCGCCTGGCATGAGCTGCAGAATTGTTCGAGTGACCCTGGGACTCCCCTCTGCTTTGTTGGACAGTGAGCTCTCTGGGCCTCATGTCTCCCAGCGTGAGGCACTGCACGGGCTGTCTCCCACAGGTTCTCTGGCCTCCTGCCCTCCACTGGTGGGAAGGGCGATGGCTTCCCCAGGCCCCTGGTAGGGCAGCCGGCTCTCCCGGATAACTCCTAAACTGCCGGCACCCAAACCCAGGCTTGTGTCCAAGGGTTTGCTTTGCTGACTGGTTCCTCTGGTGCTTGCTTCATAGCAGGGGACAGTGGGATGTGGAGACCGTCTTCTGCAAGGCAAATGCACAGTAAGTCTCCAGCAGAGCCCTGGCCCTGGAGCCCATCCAGGAGAATAATGCTGATTTTTCCCACCCAGTTTTTCGAAGGGTCTGGGATAATTTCTGTTTCCCCACATTTCGTATGTGGAAGTCCTAATGCCCAGGACATCAGACGGTGGCTGTGTTTGGAGATAAGACCTTTAAAGAGGTAAGTTAAAAGGAGGCCATTAGGGTAAACCCTAATCCAATCTGACCGGTGTGCTTCCAAGAAGAGGAAATCTGGGCACACGGAGAGGCAGCAGGGCACTCACACAGAGAAGAGACCATGGAGGAGGAGGAGGCCATCGGCAAGCCAGGGAGAGAGGTCTCAGGAGAAACACAACCTGCTGACACCTTGACCTTGGACTTCCAGCCTCTCCAACTCTGAGAAATAGATTTCTGTTGTTTGAGACACCCAGTGTGTGGTGTTTTGTTATGGCAGCTGAGCAGGTTAAGTCACCCAGTAAAGCCTGTTCCTTAGCCCATGATGTGGGACGTGTGGAATTTATTCTAAGCCCAGTGGCTCGCAAGTAGGGGGTGTTTAGATTTGCATAACCTGAACCTAAACTCCTGCCTAGTCCCACAGCAACAAACCAAAACAAAACTAATGCATATCAAGAGCTGCCATTAGGAGATGTCAACAGCATGAAGGTAACTGAGGAGTAGCTGAGGGAGCGGGAGCTGCTATACCAACAGCATCAGCACTTTAGGGCAGCCAGGCCCGAAGAGCTCATGATATGAAATGTACAGAGAAGACAACGGAAGCTCTGGGAAGGCAAGCAGACTGCTTATGTTCTACCCCAAGTGCTAGAGCCAAGAGCAGAACCATTACAACGCGGTGTTGAATACACACCGCTCTACCCATCACCCTCAGAAAAACAACATAGTGCATGCTGGGAAGTTAAGATCCAGCTACTACTCCCCATGGTGGCCAGCGGGTGTATGCTCAGCAAGACCAAACCGACAGGGTGGGGTGGCAACATGAACCAGATGAAGATGTCCCCCCCCCCCCCCCCCCCCCCCCCCCCCCCCCGCAAGACTTACGGTCATGAATCACTGTGTAGTGGGTAGAGGCAGGCGTGTCAGTCACTGACCAAGGCGTGACCTGATTTCTAAAGGGGAGAAAGAGCACTATGGCTAGGGGTGGAAGTGGGGGTCAGATGCACCATTTTACTTAGACTAGATGTTCCGGGAGATGGTGTTTTTGAAAGATTCGCTTTCCCAACCTGCCTCTGCAGCGGTGTTTCCCCTGCTTGGTGTTGCTGTCGGGGCGCCAGGTGGTTGACTGTGCGCAAACATTTCCAAGAATGCCAGGCTGCGGAGGACGGTGCTGGGCGTGGACTTTGGCTTTGTCCTCCTAAACCACTGGTTGTCAAACCTGACTGTGCACTAGAGTCAGTCAGACAAGTTGGAAAGAGGTTTGCAAACTCTATTCCTGACCGCCTGCATTAGCCTATCTTGGAGGGGCACAGGGATCTCACTGTTCCTTTAAACAGCTTTTTGTGAGGTGACATACAATAAACTTGCTCATATTAAAAGTGCATAATCTGATACGTTTTGAAACTATCACCACAATCAATCACGATCACCACAGCTTTGATTGCTACCTGTTAAACTATTGTTTAGGGGAACCCAGTCTGCAGTATTCTGTTATGGCTGCTCTAGCAAATGAGGCCCCCAAACTTCCTTGTGCCTCAACCCCAGGAAACCACTGATCTGTTTTCTGTCATTATAGATTAATTTTCATTTTCGAGAACTTTATATACATTTCACCCAGGCAGCCAGGCGGAAGCATTCAGCAGTATATACTCCTTTTTGGTCTGATTTCTCCCACTCGGCATAATTATTCTGAAATGTATCCACGTCGTGTGTATAGAACATTCCTTTCCACTGCTGTGTAGTGTTCCGTGAATTGGCTAAAGAGCCATGTATTCGTCCAGCCGCCTGCTGATGGACGTGTGGGTGCTTCAGTTTGGGGCCATGACAAACGAAGCTGCGCGCTGCGCCGAGATCCTGCAGTTTTCTCCTCCTTCATCCGCAGCATCTCCGCCAGTTGAGATCCTAACACCAAGGCCGACCTCAAAACCTCTCTCTCTCTTGTCTCTCAGAGCCTGCTTCTCCCAGGGCACCTCTTTTCCCTGATGCTGGGAAAAGAATATGGATGGGGTTTAGAGTTAGGTGTGTGGAAGTTTTAAATATTATTTAAGCTCGTTTACGCAGTGTCCTGTCTGCAGAGGGAAGGTGAGAGCCCTGGCCCCTGGGGAAGTACTGGGCGGGTGGCGCCTCTGACCGGCTCGGAGCGGCCCTCTCTCCCCGCACCTGCTCTGCCCTGAGGCACTGGCTTCTTTCCCTTCAGGGCGGGACCAACCCCCTGGACTTTACTAGAACTCCCTGCGCAGGACTGTGTACCCAGCACACAGGACAGCGATGTGCTGGGTGGAGGCCTGTGTCTGAGGAAGCTGCCAGTTCTCTCTCTCTCTCTCTCTCTCTCTCTCTCTCTCTCTCTCTCTCTCTCTCTCTCTCTCTCTCTCCTGGGACGCTGTGGACTTCTTGTTGGGATGGAGCAGTAGAATCCTCTGCCCTCCTGGGACCCCCACCTGGTGACACTGGGTCTACTCCAGAGGGTTTGTCATCTTGCTGAGTCCCCCCCTCCCTCCATTGAACCAACAAGTACTTATGGTGCGTCTCATGGACACCTGCGTGTGCAAGGCACCTGAGGTCTGGAGAAGCTGGCCTGCGGCGGATGGTCCCGCTGGGGAGACAGACAAGTCACCATGGAATCAAAGGTATAGAGTCACAGCTGCCAGAGCCAGAGAAGAGGGGCCAGTGCGAGCAAGTCTACTGGACATTCGCGCTCCCGGAGGCGCCTGGGAAACAGGGCTGGGATTAAGGCGAGTCAAGGGAGGCGCCAGATTTAAGGAGAACTCACTCCCAAGTTCACGGCCTCAGCGGCCCCAGCTCCGCCTTTCTTCTCCATGGAGTTGGAGCTAAAGCCGCCCGTGTTTGGCACAGGAGATCTTTCTCAGATTTTGCTGTGAGTGAAGAAGTAATGGAGAGAATGGGATTAGGAAAAGCAGTTTTTGGTGGATGGGAATCTTACTTGGTTGAGGACATACGCAGGCAGGAGGCCGAGGGTTCAGGTCCAGTTCAGGGGGGCTGGGAGGCGCAGGCTGTCCTCACCTGCCTGCAGGGTGCAAACACGCCGCCCAGGTGCTCAGAAGCGCTGCTCCGCCAGGGGGCGCTGCAGACGGTCACAGCTCCGGGGAGGTGCATTTGAGCCCCACTTTCAGGCACGAAGCTCTGCTCTCTGCGTCACGGCGCCTTTATAGCTCCTGGAACTCAAGAGAAATAACAAACGTCCATCTTCAGCATCTAGGAACGGGGTGCGGCCTCCACTCTCCCCACCTCCCACCGTGGTCTTTACCCGAGTCACCCCACTCTGTGGCACAAGCATCTCAGTGCGAAACCAGTGTCCGGGACCTGGGAGGGTCCCCTCAGCGACCCCGCGGCCGCCAGCGCTGGAAGATGCCGAGCTCATGGCTCTCCTGCACGGGCGGGGTGCGGGGAGCGCCCAGGGGCCCGGCAGTGGGCGGGCGAGTGTGAACGGACGGGGCCCTCTGAGGGGGCACGGCCTCGCCAGGCAGGAGGCAGGCCCGCAGCGAGGCCGCTCCCAGAGCCGCCAGGTGGCCAGGCCGCATTTCGGAGACCCACGCGCACACGGGCCATCCTTGGGCCTCGTGGAGGCGGGTGAGGCCCCGTTCCGTTCCTCGCGACCAAAGACCCCGGGCGAGCTGCACTGGGCTGTGAGGGCGCAGGAGGGGCGGCGTTCCCTCCAAGCCCCGCGGAAGCCGTGCGGGCACTACCCTGTGCGTGGACACCATCCTGTGCGGGCACTGTCCCTGTGCGGGCACTATCCTGTGCGGGCACTATCCTGTGCGTGGGCACTGTCCCTGTGCGCGGGCACTATCGTGTGTGCGCATTATCCTGTGTGGGCACTATCCTGTGCGGGCACTATCCTGTGCGTGGGCACTGTCCCTGTGCGCGCACTGTCGTGTGTGCGCATTATCCCTGTGTGCGCACTATCGTATGTGCGGGCACTACCCTGCGCGGGCGCATATCGTGTGCGCACACTACCACCACCCTGTGCGGGCACTATCCTATCCTGTGCGCGCATATCGTGTGTGTGTGTGTGTGTGTGTGTGTGTGTGTGCGCGCGCATGCAGGAGGGGCCCCGCCTGCATCACATGCGTGGCTTCGTGTACCTTTATGACACCCTGCGATGAAAGCAGCAGTTCTCAGTTTCTCCTCCCCTGGCAGAGGACACATTCCTGCCTGTGCGGAGTTCCAGAGCCAGGCCGGAAGCCTGCGGTTTCATTCCGCGCGTGGAATGGCCTCCTTCCCAGTCTCAGAGGGGCCGCACCCCCGCACCCGCAGCCTTGCAGTTACCCTTCCAGTCCTGGGAGCAGAGGCGGTGAGCGTGGGGCGCACGCCGCCTGTCGCGCCCCGAGCCGCCGCAGGAGGGCAGTGTGCCTCCGCGTTAGGGCTCCAGACTGGGCCTGGGGTTCACCCAGTTCCCCTTTCTCAGTGTGGATTGTGAGGCATTAGAATGGGTTTGATTCATCTCTAAGTCTTCCAGAAGCGAAAACAGCCAAACAGAGGGCTGGACAAAGAAGGCCCTCAATTACCGGGGGTGGGGGAGCGGGGGCAGGAGCAGTGTCTTGCAGCTTTTGTAAGCACGGCCTCTGTTCTTGCCGATTATTCAGCTGGGGCGTCTGTCTAGGGTCCCTCCAAGACCCCTAACTCCAGACACTTAATTGGGGGCCAGGCACAGATCTCCACTGGACAGTGTCTCACAGTAACACTTCCTGGGGACAGTGTGGTCAGGGGGCCGGGAAAAGCTTTCCTGGTTGTCAGGGAGAGTTTGATGTCCAGGAAACTGGTCTTTTGCCCTCCAAGAGCAGGGTGAGAGGACAGAGACCACTGAACAGGCTGCGACCTCCACCCAGGCCTGGTGGACACTGCCCAGAGGCCGGCAAGGGCATCTTCCCAGGTCTACTGGGCACTGGACTTGATGAGAGAGACACCGGTTTAGGTCCCTGGGTGGTTTTGTAGCTTATCTTCTTAATGAATGATGTCGTCTTTATTTAATTTTTAAAAGTTTCAATTACAATTGACAGTCAATATTATATTAGTTTTAGGTGTATAGTGGTTAGGCATTAATGTAAGATTTGAAGTGATCCCCCTGATAAGTCTAGTACACCTCCCCCCAACACACACACACACACACACACACACACACACACACACACCCCAGTTCTGGTTTCCTGAACAGACCCAAACAGAATGCCATCCCTGTAAATCTGCAGGAGACGTTGGCCCTGACCTTCCTGGCCCCCCTGAGGCGGGGCCCAGCAGTGCGCCCACTCTGGCAGGCACCCTGCCCAGGGCTGCTGGGGGAGGGGGGGCACCAGCTGCTGCTTTCAAGTTAAAAGCCTCGGCTCTGCTCTGGCTTATGTCGGACAGAGCTCTGGCTTCCTCTCAGCTAGCTGGGAGGCCTGCTGCCGAGGGTGACCTGCAGGCCTTATCAGCACTTATCTTTCAGCAAAGCCCCTCGGAGGCCGTCTCTGTGTGCGTCTGGCTCTCTGACAGCTGGAGGGCAGAGCAGGGCTTTGTTCCTTGTTCCTCCCGGGCTGCTGGGAACTTTGCTGACAGCGAAAATCTATCCCATGAGTTTGTAGCACAGGCTATGAATACGGACACATTTTCTTTCTGAAAAGCATGTTCTTTTGTTATAAAGTTAATACACATTTAATTTTTAAAAATGTGCTCTTTTGAAATAAGAGTACATTTTTGGCTTATAAAAATGTGGAAAAAGCCTGACTGGCTTGGCTCAGTGGATAGAGCGTTGGCTTGCGGACTGAAGCGTCCCAGGTTCGATTCCGGGCAAGGGTTTGTACCTTGCTTGTGGGTACATCCCCAGTGGGGGGGGGGGGTGCAGGAGGCAGCTGATCGATGTTTCTCCTCTCATCGATGTTTCTAACTCTCTATCCCTCTCCCTTTCTCTCTGTAAAAAACCAATAAACTATATTAAAAAGAAAAAAGCAAAGCTTGGATTAAAAGAAATGTGTAAAAGTTACACAAAGAGTTCCCACCTACCCTTCCCCAGAGGCCCCGGAGAACTGCATTGGAGGGTGAGTTGCAGAAACGACGCCCTTTAGCTCCTAGTGCTGCAGCCTGCATTTTCTAAAGCCGGGAGCACAGGCCCAGGACCAGCCAGGAAGTGAATGCGGACCCTCCCCCACAGCCTGCATTCCTGTCTCCCTGGTACCCACTGATGTCCTCTTCTGGATTGCACTGGGGTTCTTGTTGGGTCTCCAGGTCCTAATCCGGAATAGCTCCCCTGCTGGCCTTGACTTTTATTATGTGGACATTTTTGAAGCATCTAAACCAGTTATTCTGCAGGAATTCCCTGAATATAAGCTTGTCTGGTCTTCTCTCCGGATCAATCTGGGCAGAATCCTGCAGGACGTCCCGTCAGGAGACACTTAATGTCCGTATGTTACTGAAGTTACTTTTTCTGCTGCATTAAGTGGTGTCCACCAGGGTTCTCCAAGGCCAAGTTACAGTTTCCCCTTCATGATCAGTAAGTATCTTGTAATATCCTATTTCTCATACACCTTGTCCATCCTATATAATAATATGCCAAGTGTCCGGTTGGTCATTCAACCAATCAAAGTGTAATATGCTAATGATATGCTAAGGCTGTTCAACTGCTTGCTATGATGTGCATGGACCACCAGGGGGCAGACTTTCTGACTGGTTGACCAGTTGCTATAACATGCACTAACCACTCGGGGGCAGACACTCTGGTAGTTTAGCTTGCTGTTGGGGTCCGACTGATTGGGACTGAGCGAGACCTGCCGGACATGCGCTGAAGCTCTCCCACAGTCCCTCCCCAGCTGGCCAGCCTCCTGTGTCCTCCCTGGCCCCTATTGTAAACCAGTGGGGTCCCTTGGCCTGGCCTGCTCCCTCTTGAAACTCGGGACCCTTGGGATGTCGGAGAGCTGATTTTGGCCCCATCCCACAGGCCAGGCTGAGGGACTCCACTGGTGCATGAATTTGTGCACCGAGTCTAGTTTCAGATACTTTCACAAGTAGCGTCAAGGAAAAGGAAAAACACCACTCATAACTCCTTTCCCCCCTACCCTATTTTCACAGCCAGTATTTGCTCTTCTTACTTTCACTGGAGACTCTGCTCTCTTGCCGCTGATACCTAACCCTAGGAATGGTGTGTCCCGTGCTGATGTGCTCACTGGCCCCTCCCATCCGCCTCCCATTCCTCTGGTGGCATTGTGGGCACCGCCTGCATCCTAGTCTGGCATAGGGAGGAGGGAGATGCTTTAAGTAGGTGAGCCTTTGAGCTCCTGACACTCAGCATCCAGAGGCCTCCTCCCAGGTGGAGGAGAGGAGAATGAAGGCAGCCGCTCAGGAAACCAGAGCCCTCACCACTTGAGGACCACAGAATGGCCTTGGCCAGCCTTGTGTCCACGAGTGCGCTGGGAGCTCGGGCCGCCCTGCCCATCCTCCTGGAGGGACCTGAGAGGCCAGAAGGCAATATGGCCAATAGCAGGGGAGCTAGCGTGGTGGGGGAAGGAGCACAGCCCCCGGGCAAATGTGGGGAAACTCCCATCTCAGAATCAGCCCACGAGTGTGCCAGGTTGACACAGCAGGCTTGAAGGTCACTGACTTGGGGCTATTGGTGAGGGTGGCTGGGGGGTGGAGGCTCCCAGGCCTCCCCGCCTGCTGTAGGGAGGTCACTTGGCAGAGTAACAGAGTAACACCTGAGAGGGGTCGGGGAGGGTGTCGGGCGGGGACACACATGCACACCATTCACCAGCAAGTCCAGGGAGCTCGATGTCCCACATACATCTCTGTCCACTCGTTTTGAGTTCTGCTGCTGTCCGGCCCATCCTCGCCACCTTCCTAAGGCAGCAGCCTTTCAGGTTCTCACTCTCTGACAATGAATGATTTTTAAAAAATATGACACAGACTAGCCATTCCCTTCCTTGAAACCCTCACCAGCTGTCCACTGGTGGATCGGGCGCACCCGGGCTCTGTCCTGGTCTGTTGGCCCCATGTGACCAGGCCACATCAAACTGCACTTTCAGGGCAAGGGGTTTGGGAGTGTTCGGGTCCTACGGGACAGAGCAGGAGGGGGCGTGGTTAACTGAACAGCTGCGAGTGCTGATGCCGTGTTGTCACACACGGATGCTCATGTAGCATCACAGCCTCTCCTCCTGCCACATGCCCTCATGCCTGCCCACCAGGGCACGGACTCCTTTGGGTCCCTGGGCCCTGCTAAGCTGGCCCCACCTCGGGACCCGTGTACCTGCTGCCCTTTCTGCCTGAAATGCTCCTGCTCCGATTATGCACACCTGCTGCTGCTTGACATTCAGGTCTCAGGTCAGAGGTCAGAGGTCCGAGCTCGGATCCTCCGGTGGGGCCTGTGTTGCAGGGTCGGCCCAGGAAGACAGGCCGGGGGGTGGGGTGGGGTCAGTGGGGACAGATTCCCTGAAGCACAAGCCTGCGGAGTGCGCAGTGAGCCCAGGGCGGCGGCGGTGGGTGGGTGCCGGGCTGCAGGGCGCGGCTGCAGGAGGGAGACCCCCGCCTGTGCCGGCAGTGATGCTGTGGTGGCTGACGCGATGCCAGGGCAAATAGAGGGACCTCATGGCGGGCTGGGCGCTGTCGCTCAAGTGGAAAATGTTGTTCAGCAAAGAGACCAGGGGTCTGGGTGCCGATGACGGATCTGGGACCCGCATGAGAATGCTGGTCAGGCGGCAGGAACCCACTGGTTTCCTGGATGAACTTTGGCCCCATTGATTTTGGCCAAATAGGAATGCAGGAGCGTGAAAACGCCCTGGGTGCGAGGAGAGGGACCTGCGACCCCCCTCCTTCAACAAGCACATCTGGAATTTTCCAGCCACTTCCAGGGCCAGGGAATGAAGCTACCAGCCAGCCAGTGTGCAGCTGTGAGTTGGGGGCCAGGCCCCTGCCCTAGAGCTTGGTGTGGTCAGAGGGGACCTGGCACATCTGTAACAGGCCGAGAGCTTGAAAGAGGCCGGGGACCTGCGCCTCCTGGTGCGCGGGCTCGGTCCTCCCCGTCACTTGCTGCTGTTCACAGGGGTCCTCAGAGCACCCCTCTGCCCTCCGCACCCAGGGTTCTCAGAGCACCTCTCTT
>PVJC01034904.1:0-18570 GCA_004026665.1 Murina feae
GGGGAAAATGAAAGAATAGAGAAAACTATACTGTAGTAGTCAGATGTGTTGAAACCAAATTGCAGTTTTCTAATTGAGAATGTCTTCTTGGTCTGGAGGAACAGAGTTCTGGAGTAAAGTAGCAGGTTCCCTTTTTAGTAGGCCCCTCCTGTCTGCTGCTGGAACACATCAATTGTATCTTCATCCTCCATTTCCAACTAGCATGAAAGAAAAAAAAGCCATTGATAGTTAAAATTTATAACTATCAGACCTAAATATCCTGAAAAATTGCACAAGTTTCACCCAATTCTAGTGTTGGTTATTTTAGACATCCCAAACACTAACTTAGTTAGCATCCCAGCCTTAGGTTTAAATTGTTTTTCACTTGGTATTCCTTTTTTAATGAAGACTATACTAGAGAACTTAGCTTTTAAGTTAAAAACTGAACATGTCTATGAGTTAAATCACCTCCTTCGATCACTGAAAATAAAAATGATGTATGTAAAGGATCTCACTATGTTGTTTAGATGAGCAAGACTGGAAATAACCAAAGTATCAACAGAAACCCAAAGAAATACTATACATTCATAATGAAATACCACATAACTATTATGAAAAAATAAGGATATTTACATGTGCAGAAATAGAAATATCTCTAGAATACTAAATACCCCTAGAATACTAAAAACTAGGCAACATTTGTGTTTTTGTGTGTGTGCATGTGAGTACACATGAATGTATTCTTGGCTAAGCACAAAATAGTGGTTGCCTCTATGCAGTAAGAAAAGGGAACGGGCAAGAAGAAACTTGTGTTGTTTTTTAAGTTAATTTCAATTTTAAAATGCTATTTACAAATTAAGTTTGCAAGTTTTACTACCCATACATTATACAAAAAACAACAAGGTTTTGGTACATATGGCAACACTGTAAACTGCAGGAGTGGGGAATCTTTTCTGCCAAGGCCATTTGGATATTTATAACATCATTCTCAGGTCATATAAAATTATCAACTTAAAAATTAGCCCGCTATGTTTGGTCAAACATCTAATTGACTCACCCTAATGCCTTGGCAGGGACAAACCAAATGATTTCTCCAGCTGTATGTTCCCCACCCCTGCTGTAAAGTAAATAATCTTTGTAACAGTTTATTATGCTGACAATTACTCTTAAAAATTTCTTTCTAAAAAAATGGTAATTTTGAAAAATAAAACCATCTTGAGGACCTAAAAACAAGAAACAGAACTGTTTCTAACAAAGTTCAAATATACTCAAATAGAGCTAAGGCATTAAAATATTGACAATTGAGTCTCAATTCCCTTTGTAAAAAGGCATAGCATTCAGTTATGAGAATGAAATGAGCTGAAGAAAGTATTTAACAGAATGATGGGCACATTAATTACACCGCTATTAAAATTGGCTGATAAGATTTTTTGATTTAATATAAGCCTTCTATTTAATATTGGGAAAACAATTCTAAAACAAGTCAATTTCATTCTAAAATGAATTCAATTCTAAATTCATTTGAAGATTTTGTATTGCAGGTCTGAATAAATCCTCACAGTTTAGTATTTGAAGCTAGCATGGTAGACAAGCCTTAGAACTATTTTCTGGTGGGGGGGTGAGGGCTTCATAAGACCGAAAATACATTCTAATTATCAGAGTTTAGCTTAATGAATTCTTTGTATTCTTTTAAAACCATCAATTCAGGCCCACCCAGGGATGCAAAAAAACAAAAACCCCGCAACAAAATAAAACAAAAAAACACACACACACATCCAAATAGGTCTTCAGCCTATCTACTGTACAAAACTATTGGCATTTTAAATTTTATAGTGAAACTTTAAATGCTTTTAAAAGATAAAAGAGCCTATTCTCTTTCATCAAGAGAATTCAGCTTGCTGTAGCCTGTTTGGTTCAGTGGATAGAACGTCGGCCTGTGGACTGAAGAAGGGTCCTGGGGTTCAATTTCGGTCAAAGGCTCATGCCCAGGTTTTGGGATCAATCCCCAATAGAGGGGCGTGCAGGAGGCAGCTGATCAATGATTCTCTGTCATCACTGATGTTTCTCTCTTCCTCTCTGAAATCAATAAAAATATATATTTAAAAAGAGACTTCAGCTCCACCTTGTGGTTATGGACTATAATTGCTTCTTAGAGACTCACCAATGGAATTTCTTCAAAATCTTCTTCCCTCAAGTATAACTCAAAGATATTGCAATTTTTTTGAAGGTTATCAAGGAAGCCACAATCTTGATGTGCTGCTTCACTCACACCATATTTATCACTTTCTGGTTTTTATGGCATGATAAAAATTTTCAAAAATACAGACTCTAAATTTCCAAAGTGGAATTCTTAACTGGAACTTGAAAAGGTAAAAAGAAACAAAGAGCTTCTTAAATGTGACAGAACAACTGCCCTGATATGTAAAGAGATAAAGGGATCAGACAGCATGACCTTTCTTTGTTGTTAAGTCCTACCTGAGGACATTTTTTTTCCATTGATTTTTAGAGTGGAAGGGGGAGGGGGAGAGGGAGGTAAAGAGGAGGAATAGAGGAAGGAGAGGGGGAGGAACAGAGGGAGAGGGAGAGAGACATACATCTGTTACACTGATTGGCTGCCTCCCACACACAGGGCCGGGATCCAGGATGGAACCTGCATCCAAGGTACATGCCTTTCACTGGGCCAATACTGTAATCACTGAGCCACGTGGACCAGGGCAGCATCACATTTTGTAGTGAGGGTCTGGAAAACCACCTATTGTCAACACCCACTCTCAAACTAAGCTATCAAGAGACTTGCATTTGTCTCGCAGGCATGGCTCAGTGGTTGAAGGTCAACCTATGAACCAGGAGGTCACAGTTCGATTCCCAGCCAGAGCACACGTCCAGGTTTTGGGCTTGCTCCCCGGAGTAGGGCAAACAGGAGGCAGCCTATTCAATGATTCTCTCTCATCATTGATGTTTCCATCCTTCTCCCCCTCTCTCTTACTCTCCGAAATCAATAAACATTCTGCAGAAAATGACAATAAGAAATGGGTTACAGTAACTAAATGACCTAATAGTTTTACTGAGTGATAACCAGATATTTTAAAAACCAGTGGTATTTCCTCAATCTATTCCTGTTTTTTTTTCTTCCTGTTCCCCCTTGATCATCTTTTACATAGCTCTGAATTGTGACGAACTATATTTCAACATCTAAAAGTTCATAAAGAAAGCTGTTAAGCAAATTACAAAAAAAAAACATTGATTTTTCTAGTTAACACAGAGATTTTTACCTGTGCAGGTGTGTCTGTTTCATTGATTGGCTGCCCGTCAAATCGGAATCTGATCTGCCTCATTGACAAACCCTGTACAAGAGAGTTTAAAAGCATCTTACTGCAAATAACAATAAAACTATATGCATATTTAGCCACAAATGTGTTAAATGAGACAAATAGATTTGCTACCAACGTTTCTGAGTAAAAAGATTTGGGGTGACTTTCACTTTCTTTAAACTATGTTTTTCTTTGGAAAAATGTTTTTAAAAGGTCTTCTTTTAAAAAAAAGCTGTATTGCTTTTGAGACCATAGCTAATCCAACCTTGAATAGATCATACCTTGAGTCAAATTGCATTTAAATAAGATACTGAAAGGAAATTTGAAATAACTGATGCACACAGCAATATTCCTCAGTGCATGTTAAAGAGATCAAGCATTACCTTCCTGAAATAGGAGTGGGAAAAGGGGGAAAGGAGCAAAGCATCAAAACTGTTGATAATTGCAGCCAAATGAAGACAACATAAAAAAAAAAAAATCTTTGGATGTATGGCATAATTAACTTGAAAGATAGCTTTCTAGAAAACATCTTACAAAGTCACTCCAATATCATGCTCAAATTATAAATTATAATTGTTACACAAAAGCCATACTTTAATGAATATATTTTAAATCCTCACCTGAAGATATGTTTATATTGACTTTTGGGGTTTTTTTAGAGAGGGAGAAAAAGAGAGAGAGACAAACATCTATAATGCTGCCTCCCAATGGTCCCTAGACTGGGAATGGAACCTGCGACAGGATGACACACCAATTTACTGAGTTATAGTAGCCAGGGATCTATTTAAAATTAAACCAAGTTCCTAAAACTAAAAATATTCAAAGTGCTGATCAAATACTTGTATAACACCAGTATTCTCGTAACAAGGGTTTGCTAAATGTGTCTTTAAACTATCTGTAACATGAAAATCATATTACTTTTCTTTAAAATTCTATAAATACATACCACTTACAGACTAGCCCTTGCCCTTATCTTGAATACAAGCAATCCTTCCTCATAACTTAATTTTAATTAGCGATTACAAAAGGAACCAAGAATTCCATGCCAAGCATTAATTACCAAGTTTTACACATTTAAAAACACTCCACTGAAGGCTGTGCTTCAACAAAATATTAAGCACCTTCTAATGTTGGGTTCTTCCTTCATTACATCCAGTGGTAAGGACATAAGGACAATGGTTGCAGCCATTCGAAATAAAAGAGGGAGAAAGGCAGGGACAGAACATAAGCAATTTATTTATTTTTAATCTTCACCCAAGGATTTTTTTAATTGCTTTTAGACAGAAACATCAATGAGAAATATCCATGTATGCCCCGTCAGGGATTGAACCCAAAACATTTTGGTGTAAGGAAAGGTACTTCAACCAACTGAACCACCGGCCAGGACTGCATTCCTCCATTGCCACATGTTTATATACTTTTCTCTTTTTTTCTAAATATATTTTCATTGATTTCAGAGAGGAAGGGAAAGGGAGAGATAGAAACATGAATGATGAGAATCACTGATTGGCTGCCTCCTGCATGCTCCCCACTGGGAATTAAGCCCACAAACTGGGTATGTGATCTTGACTGGGAGTGGAAACCAGGACCCTTCAGTCCATAGGCCAACACTATCTAAAAAACCAAACTGGCTAAGGCTACATGCTTTTCTTTATCAATAAAAGATTATGCTATAGAGTAAAAGTCCAAAATTCAGAAAACTTGTCTTTAAGATTCCATAAGCCATGTAAATTCAAACAAGGAATTTAATTTAAACCAGTACTTGAGCTCCTCTTCTGAATAAATCTCATCCCTGAGCTTTGAAGTTGTGCCTGAAGAGTTGTGTGAGCTTATCTCTTTGGGTCCATTTTCTCATCTCACAAAAATGAATTGGACTAAACCAATAAACCTGTGTCCTCTGAAACCACGACACTCCATGAAATAATCTGTAGGGTAAATCCACACTACAGTGGGAAAGTATGCTCTCAATTAGTTAGCTGAAGACTATGTGGCTGACATAAAGTAGGCAAACTCTAATTCTACATGTGAGTGAAAAACTTATGTAGGAACCAGCCTCTGGGAAATACATTGAATGTTCTCTATAACATGTTTGATATGCCAGGTATTAGTCTAGGCTCTAGAGAAACAGTGATCCAAAAGGCCCTATGTTCATGGAGTTTGCATTTCAGTGGAGAGACAAATATAAACCTGGATCAATGAAAAATATGAAACTGAATGAGGATTGAGTGCTGGGAATAGAAGCTCTTTGAATTAATCAGAGACATCCCCAAGGAAATAACTTAGCAAGATTGGAATAAAATGGCTGAGGCTCAGCAATAGCCAAAAGAAATATGTGAGCCACATATGTATTTTTAACTTTTCTAGTTGCCACTTGAAAATATAAAATTTTAATATTTTATTTCAAAATACTCTCATTTCAACATGTATTCAACATTTAAAAACTAAGCTACTTTACTTTTCATACTGAGTTTCAAATCTGCTATATATATATTGCACTTTACCACACATCTCAATTTGAACTAGCCATATTTCAAGTGGTAAATAGTTACATGTGGTTTGTGAGTACTGTATTGGACAGCAAAGGTTTAGTTAGAAAAGAGAATTTGCTGATAGCTTATATGAATTAGGAAGCATCATCAAATATGACCCCAAGGCCCAGCCGGGATAGCTCCGTGGTTGAGCATCGACCTATGCACATTGCCTGGGTTCAGACTCACTCCCAAGTGTGGGGCATGCAGAAGGCAGCTGATCAATGATTCTCTCTCATTTATGTTTCTCTCTCCCCCTCGCTCTCTGAAATCAATAAAAATAATGACCCCAAAGTTTTGACCTCATAACTAGATGTTGAATATTGCTGTTTACTTAGTGGGGACACCAGAGAAAAAGATTTCTAGAAATAAAATCAAGAGTCCTCTTTTGGATGTTCAGTTTGAGATGCCCATTATACATCCACTGAAACTCCAGAGTCAAGATATCAAGAGAGTTCATTACAAAGTAAATATTCGTATTCAATTAATCTTGACAGGAAATCCTTGGTCAAGAATTTTCAACTGCCAATTCTTAGTCTTTTGATAGTCTGTACCCACACTTAAAAAGCAAGGAGTCAGCCAGGCCAGTGTGGTTTGGTGGTTGAATGTTGACCTATGAACCAGAGGTTGAGGTTGATTCCTGGTCAGGGCACACGCAGGGGCGGGGGTTGCAGGTTCGATCCTCAGTAGGGAGCATGCTAGAGGCAGTACCTCAGCAATGTTGCTACCTCTTTAGCCCTCCCCCTTCCTCACTCTCTAAAGTCAATTAAAAAATAAAAATGAATAAAATTTAGCTCTGGTTGTTATTCAACTGGTTACGTTGTCCCTATACACCAAGGATTCAGGTTGGATCCCCAGTCAGAGAATGTACATGAATTGACCAATGAATGCATAAATAAGTGGAACAAATCAATATTTCTCTCTCCCTTCCTCTCTCTAAAAATCAGTATTAAAAAGCTAAAACTTAGTAGTAATTAGAGAAAACTGAAGATACACAGAGAATTTTGTTGAAAACCACCAAATCTAAGCATGAGTTTCTGTTCTGTATAAGGTTTAGCTACATAAAACTACAAAATGATTAGCTTTAAAAATTCCCCTGTATGCTCTAGCTGGTTTGGCTCAGTGGATAGAGCATTGGCCTGCAGAATGAGAGGTCTCAGGTTCAATTCCGGTCAAGGGCACATGCTCAGGTTGTGGGCTCAATCCCCAGTAGGGGTGTGCAGGAGGCAGCCAATCAATGGTTCTCTCTCATCATTGATGTTTCTCTCTCTCCCTCTCCCTTCCTCCTAAGAAAAAATAATTCCCCTGTAACCTAAAGGGGAACTAGTTTTCAAATATAAAAGGTGTCAGTGCAAAAAAATCTTTAGCACAATTAATAAATACATATTCACTAACTGAAAGGGGAATTTCACCAAAATTCTTCAAATAATAGTATACCGAGGCCCTGGCCAAATAGCGGTTGGTTAGAGTGTCACCGATATGCCAAGATTGTTGGTTCGGTTCCTGGTCAGGGAACATAAAGAGCCAAACCAATAAATGCATATATAAGTGGCACAACAAATCTGTTTATCCCCCACTTCCTGTCTCTCTAAAATCAAGAAATAAAAATTTAAAAAAGTACTTCTGCCAAGTCACTGTTGTATTTAACTTATGTAGGTACCACAGTTTTTGTAATACTTGCAAGTCATTTTTAAAGCTGCCTTTGTATTGTTAGACTCATCACAACAGGAAGCTTGTCTTACAGCTTACATTTACCTCCCAGCATCTATATATTTCTACTTCCTCTTCTTGATGTCTATTTACTATTTTCTAAGTAAAATGCAAATGTCTTTAGAATGTAAAAATGTTTATGCTTGGCTCAGGTTAAATTTCTTTCTTTTTTTAAATATATATATATCCTTTATTCATTTCAGAGAGGGAGAGGGAGAGAGACCTAGGAACATCAGTGAGAATCACTGATCGGCTGCCTCCTGCACAACCACTACTGGGGATCGAGCCTGCAACAGGGGCATGTGCCCTTGACTGGAATCGAACCTGGGACTCTTCAGTCCACAGACTGACGCTCTATCCACTGAGCAAAACCGGCTAGGGCAGATTTCTTGACATCCACTATTAGTGTAAAAAGGAAATATTAAAATTTTACACACTGCAGGAAAATTGCAATGTTCTTAAACTCACTTTTTTTTAAATTAAACTCCCATTTAATTGTATTCCAAACTGATCAAAATAGTTTTGACATAAGACATATCTGAAATGAATAAAAAAATGAGCCTGACAAGAAATTTTACTATGTTCATTCTTATTTTCTTATATCACCTTGGAAACAAACCACGTGTTGTGAGTATAATTTGATGCATTTGTGGTACAGGACTAGACTCTAGTCATACATTAACCAACCCATCCTAGGGTTTTCATGAAAAAAATCAACATACCAAGTCCAAGTGTATGATAAAACTCCTATGTCAAATGCATAAGTGCATATTCATTCTACCAAGTCAGTCTACTTATACTAGTCTAGTTTCCATTCTCATGAAAATAAGGTTTTTTATTTAAATAAGTTTTATTCAGTGAAAGTGCTCATGCCAGTTCCTCACCTGTCGTTCACAATAGGCTTTCATTAGTTTACTAAGTGGTGTATGCCTCTTAATCTTAAACTGCACCACAGAACCATCCTGCCCCGCCACCTTCAAATTAATATGATCGTTGTTTTCAGTCTTGACTCCTTCCTGTTGAAAGAAAAATAAAAGTATAATTTGGAAAATGTGAAAAACAAACACCTTTTAAAGCAGCTGCAGCCCAAGTTGCTTCAGAAATCAACAGGTTTCTCATTCTGTATAAGAGAGCATGCAGCTGTTTTCAGCCGCTGAAATCAATCTGAAAAAATGAGAAACCCTGAGGTGACATTACATAGTTGTCTGTCACAGAAACAGAAAAGAAGCCTCATGCAATACTATCAGTGGCAACAATCAATTTTTAGGGATGAGTCCCACTCAATTTACTTCCTACATTGTTCTCTTGAATTGCCTAAAAAGGGTCTATTTTGTCACTTTCAAAATCTATCTTTTCCTTTAAAATATTAAAAATGAGCGTCCTTTCCCTTTTCAAAGTGCAGATGCAAGGGAACGAACCCAGAGCTGGCCACTCAAAACTCATTACAATTCTCTCGTTAAAGTTACCGAACTCGTATTTTATGACTTAAATCTCAAGTTGCATTAACAAAACTCATCGAGGAATAAATATCCTGATTCTCCCTGAAGCTGCGGTAATAACTCGGAACCACCATTACCGTTCGCCTCTATTTGCAGCTTCATTTTGTTTATTTTCAGTTAAGAGCTTATTCTCCCCTCCCCTTTGTTGACATGAGTCAAATGAAGTTTATTCCAAGTCTCCCTCGCAGATTTCGACCTAATCTGAAGTTCACACACACCAAGTGCAGAGAGAATTGTGTGGCCCCTAAATCACTTCACAGAGGAAGGGGAGGGTGTCCCAATCCACAGGACAAGCCCGGGGCGCCGGGTGGGAGCGTGCGCCGTCCTCCCAGGAAAAGCCGCCGTGGTGCCTCGGAACCCGCGCCGGAAAGTGAAGCCTGTGCACGAGCATCGACCCCAACTTCTCGAAACCACATGGTCCCCGCAGGTTAGGGGTCACTTCACTCCCAAGGAAAAGCCCTGCCCATCCCCCTCCCCACCACCACCACCGGGACCCGAGGCCATTAAAACGGGAAACACTCCCCGGGAATCCCAGCCCCTCACGACCGCCCGACTGCCGCCGGCTTCCAACCCATCGGCAACCCATTGATTCCTCCCGAGCCCTCCCCGGGCCACTGCGGCCTGAGGCAGGGTCCCCGGGCGCCCGCGCCGCTCAGCCCCGTGGGGGGGAAGTCCCGGACCAAGGGAACTCCCCGCCGCCGCGGAGGCGGCAACACCCGCCTAAGCTCCGCACCGGGTCCGCGGAGGGTGGGGACACCGCGCGCCCTAACGCCCCTCCGCACGCGCGCACGCCCGCCCGCCCGGCCCGAGAAGCCCCGCTCGCAGCCGTTGGCCTGCGGGCGCCCGCGATCCGCCCGCCCAACTCGCGCCCGGCGCGCACTCTGAGGCGGCCGGGGGCGGGGGAGGGCCGCGGAGCCTCCTCCAGCGCGGGAGGAAGAGGGGAGGGAAGAAAATGGCGCGGAACGCCCGGGCCTGAGCCGCGGCCGGCCCGTGAGGGGCCCGGGAAGGCGCGGGGAGCCCGCGGTGGCGCGGGCCGGAGACCCAGCCCGCGCCGTGACCCCGCCGCGAGGGGAGGCGAAGAGGCCGGCGCCGAACTCACCTTGGGCTTTTCGTCGGCCATGGCGAGCGCCGGAGTCTCCTCAGCTGCCGCTTCACAAAAGAGGTACCAGGTCCGCACCAAACGAGCACACAGGCAGCACCAGGAGCGGCAGAAGAAGGAGGCGGCAGCGGTGGAGGAGGGAGAGGGCGCGCGCACGCTGTGCGCTCCCTCCCCCCACCGTGCGTGCGCGAGCACGAGCCGCCGGGGCTTCCCATTGGCTGTCCCCTCGCGGGAGCGCGCAACGCTTACATAACCACCCCGCCCCCCCCGCCCGCGCTGCCCCGGCCCAGCCCGGCGCCTGCCCGGCCGGCGGGAAGAGGCGCGGACACGCGCACCCGGCCCGCCGCGGGGGCGCGCCTGCTCTGGGCGGGGCTGTATTGTCCTTCTGTGGTGGAGCTTAATCAAAATGGCTTCCAGCTGGTCCTCGTCGAGGACGAGGAGACTGGAGGCCTGGACGTGAGGCACACTCCGGGCAAAGCAGACTGACGGTTCGAGGAAGGGGGAGCCTGAGTCATGGCCCCGGCACGAGGTTCTAGGGAAAAACACACACCCTTGTTCACTGGCCCAGGTGCAGTTTTCCCCGGGGTTGGAGGAGCATCACACTTCCCCTCAGTTAGCCTCTCATCCTTTGGCTTTTAAAGCTTCAGCCTCAACCCGCTTCCCACCAAGTTCTTGCCTGGGCGCAGCGACGGCTCCCGCGCTGGTAATCCTACCCCTTGGCTGGCCGAGGCGAGGGAGGTGTTCATCCCACAGGCTCCTTCCTCAGGGCCTGGCTCCCAACCTCCAGGAGGAAACAGGATCCACGGGGGAAAGTGCCCAGTAGCCGCTTTCCAATGCAATCAATCGTTTCCTCCTTCAGTCCGGGGAAAACATGGAAGCTGGTCCCTCCTGCCTTAAGGACAAATCCCAACATCCGTGCAGTGGGTTGCCCTCTCCCCCTCAGTGGGTTTTATTTTGGCCTTTGTCCCTGTATTTCCTTCTGCTCCAACGTCAGCACAGAAGGCGCGGCTCTATATGTCCTAAGTTGCCGCCAACTCTCCCTCCGTTCCTGGCCAAGCGTTTTGGAGACTTGTCCGTGCCAGCCGTGTGCACTCCCTCACTCCCACTCTCCTCGGCCACTGCAATCGGCTGCTCTCCGCAAGGTCACCCGCCTCGGCCGCCTCCAGCGTGCCTGCCAGTTCCTCCTCTTGAACTCCTTCCCTTTGGGCTGTGACTCTGGCCCGTCCTTGATCCCTTTGCATTCCTTTTCCTCCTCAGCCCTTCCCTTAAAATGTTCCTTGGGCTGTATTCTAAGTCTAGAATCTAGACCCTTTCTCCCACCTCCATTTCCATCTATTTGTTAATAATTCTCAAATCTCTATTTCTAGTCAGATCTTTCTCTGAGCTTCCAAACTATAAATGCAACTGATGTCTGGAACATTCCACTTGGATGGCCCAGAGGCGCCTCCAACTCAGCAAATCTCAACTAAAACTGCAAACTTTACCTCCTCCGACCTGCCCCTCTCCATCCATCCAGGTTCAGCGACTGGCACACAACAGGACCTTGCTCCATGCTAGAGAAGGGGCATCCTAGACCCCGTCCTCTTGATCACACAACTCCCCATACAATCCACCTCCGAGTCTTGTGTGTTCTGCCTTCTAATACCTACCTAAAAGGTCTCCTTTAGGCTTTAGCATTTGCTGGGCTTCCAGCTGGTCCTCCATGGAAAAGAGGCTTAAGGCCTTAACGTAAGACAAGCCGAGGAAAGTCAATTCATCAGGGGAGACAGGGAAAGCCCAAGTTCAAGTTAGCTCTCCCCAGGGCTACTGCAATAGCCTCCTAACTGGTCTTTTTGTTTTAAGGTAAGTCCCACTTGTACCTGAATATTTAGGTGAATCAGAATCAACTAGGGTGCTGATTTTTTCTCCCCCAATATATCCTTATTGATTTCAGAGCAGAAGGGAGAAGGAGAGAGAGATAGAAACATCAATGATGAGAGAGAAACATTGATGAAATGCCTCCTGCACGTCCCTTACTGGGAATCATTGAGCCTGCAACCTCGGCATGCGCCCTTGACCGGAATCAAACCCGGGACCCTTCAGTCCACAGGCCAACACTTTATCCACTGAGACAAACCAGCTAGGGCTAGGATGCTGATTTAAATGAATGTTCTCAGGCAATGTGGTTCTGGGATCCCCCCTTTTTTTTGGGGGGGTCCCTCCTTTTTAACAAGCGTCCCTGGTGATTCCTAAGCACACTAAAACCTGACAACCACAAGCCATTCTAAAATTTTAAAAAAGTTTCTGCCACGTTTTGGTTCAGTGGCAATCTTCTACTTAGAGGATAAAGTCCAAAATTTTGTGTAAGACCCACAAAACCCTTTAAGAGCTAACCCAGCCCTGGCCAGGTACATCAGTTGGTTGGAGCATCATCCTGGATACACCAAGGTTATGGTGTCAATCCCCAGTCAGGGCAGGTACAGGAATCAACCAATAAATACATACATGAATGGAACAACAAACCCATCTCTCTCTCTCTCTCTCTCTCTCTCTCTCTCATTCTCTCTCTCTAAAACAAACAAAAAACTAATCCAGATTAACCATTCTAGCTCTCTCTCATCATTTCTTCCTGGAAGCCTCCGCTTCTTTGGTCATAGTCAATTAGCAGGGTTCTTTTTTTTAAAATATATTTTATTGATTTTTCACAGAGAGGAAGGGAGAGGGATAGAGTTATAAACATCTACGAGAGAGAAGCATCAGCCGCCTCCTGCACACTCCCCACTGGGGATGTGACCGCAGCCAAGGTACATGCCCTTGACTGGAATCGAACCTGGGAACATTGAGTCACAGGCTGACGCTCTATCCACTGAGCCAAACCGGTCAGGGCTAGCGGGGTTCTTGAATGAACCTGCTCTCTCTCAACTCCAAGCTTTTGTCCATTGTAGGTGCTCAAAGATTCACTGAGTGCATGAATAAATTGAAACTGTCGCTATGGGAAGTTCCTGTGGTAGGCAGTGGGCAGACAAAGTCTGACTCAAATAACGTAATTTGATGGGGTTAGGAACTACACAAGAAGTGAAAGGGGAAGAGAACCAACAGCCATGTGTCAGGCACTGTGTGGGGCTTTACTATTAGCTCATTTCCTGCTCACATAAAACTTTATAAGCGAGCATAGTATTTGTTTGCTACTAAGACTCAAAGGAATGAAGTAACTTACCCAATAGCACACAGCTGGCAGGTAGTGTTGAGTGAGATCCTCCTGTATGCCGGGGAATGAACCTGCTGGGTGCTGTGCCAGGTGCTGTAGAGAAGGAAAAAGAGATGCCATCTTTGCTGTCCTGACCCTAGGTCTTCTGCGGCCATCACACACCTCCCCAGCCTTGTAGGACTGCAGAACCATCCAAGAGGAATATGTCGTGTTAAACTTATCCTCCTTAATGTGTGGGCACTTCCAGTAATCAAATGCTTGTTTAGTTCTTAGCTTCTGGGTGACAGGCGTGTCCTGCAATATCCCCCCTCTCCAAAGTTATGCTAAATTATAGAATTACCTTCAGGCAACGGAGAAGTTCCTATAAAAAATAGTGAAGCAGCCTGGCTGGTTTGGCTCAGTGGTTAGAGTGTCAGCCTGCGGACTGAGGGGTCCCAGGTTCAATTCTGGTCAAGGGTATATACCTTGGTTGTGGGCATAACTCCAGCGGGGGGTGGGCAGGAGGCAGCTGATTGATGTTTCTAACTCTCTATTCCTCTCCCTTCCTCTCTGTAAAATGTCAATAAAATATATTTTTAAAAAATAGTGAAGCATATTCAAATGTGTGAGCAACACATATTCCAATGGCAAACTGGAATTCTGTGGGTTGAGCGTAGGGGAACTACTAAAGTCATATACTGGGAGTCTCTTTCCAATGTCTAGGTAAAAAACAAAACAGTAAAAAGCTAGAAATTTCCCAATTGTTTCTCCCTCCTAAAAAAACAACAACCTGATTTTAGAGAGAGGAACATTTATTGGTTGCCTTCTGTAAGTGCCCAGACCCCAAACAGAATCAAACCTGAACCTGCAACCTAAGTATATGCCCTAACTGGGAATTGCACCCAAAACCTTTTGGTATACTGGACTATGCTCCAACCAATTGAGCAACACCGGCCAGGGCTGTTGTTCTGCTCATTCATGCATTCACTATTTGCTTCCTGTATGTGCCCAAACTGGAGATCAAATCTAGAACCCTGACCTCCAGACAACACTCCAACCAACTGTGCTACCCAGCCAGGGCTCCCTCCGTCATTTGTATAGAGGTGGGAGGGGGATGGCTGTGCACTGGAAAAGAGCGCTTTGGAAAAAAGAAAGTGCGAGGAATACTATATACAGAAGAGTCGTGGCAGGTATGGAGTATTATGTGGAGATTCTGTGCCAAGCCCTTAATACTCACAAAGCCTGTGTTGCTTTATCTCCATTTTACAGATGAAGAAAGTGAGACATAGAAAAGTTGGACAACTTGCTCACCCAGCTTAAAGTAGCAGAGCCAGTATCAAACTGAACTCAAGATTTCTGACTCTGATCCCAGCACTCAGTTACTGGAGCACTGCATACAGCACCTGCCCCCATCTCCCACCCCATGGAAGGATACAGAGAGAAGACATGCAGAAAAAACATCCCAGGTCCTGGACAGTGTTCTCAGTGGTTAGAGCACAGACCAAAGGGTCCCAGTTTGATCCCCATCCCTCCCCAGGCCCCAGTGGGGCTCAGGAGGCAACCAATCAATGTGTCTCTCTCACATCAATGTTTCTCTCTCTCTCTACTTCTCTCTCCCTCCCACTCTATCTAAAAATCAATAGAAAAAATATCCCTTGAGTGAGGATTAACAACAATAACATCCCAGATTGGTGCCAGGAACACCAATCAAGTTGTCTTGACTTAAATTTTTGTTTGGTTCTCTCTCTCAGCAGAACTGAAATTCCAAAGAAAGCTGAGACCTGTCTGTCCTGTTTACAGTTTTATTCCCAGCACTTGGTATCAGTTCCAGGATCCTAAAGGGCCAGTACAGGAAAGAATGAGGAGGGAGTTGTGCAGTGAGCAGTTTTCACCGTGAGGGTTTAACTAAGAACTTGGGCAAGAAAGGCCCAATTTTTCTAGAACACTAGTTACATATCAGTAACTGGTGTTAGAAGTAGAATAGGGTGAACCATCCAGAACGTACTCCTCAGGGTCAGATGCCAAATCAAAAAACACCATTCCTAGAAAGTGCAGGAAGACAAGAATCAGAGAGTCTGTACAGAGCTTTAAATCCTTGCCAAAACCCTTGAGAAACACATAACTGAATTATAACACAGATGACTAAACTGAGTAATTTATGCCACCAAATTTACTTCAGGGTCTGAGGTTACTCGAGTTCTTAAGCTCCCCGTGAATACTGCAAGAATACTGACCATACTGACCATGGGCCGGGGAGGGGAGGGAAAAATAAATACTGAGTCCCTGAACACTTCAGGAAATCTAGAGGCAGAGTGGTGATGTGAAAACCTTCACCAGCTTTCTCTTCTTGGGTCGTGGCAAAGGTGGGACCCAAGACTGTGCCAGCAATCATAGTCAAGAACCTGGTATATGGCACTTTGTGTCAGCTAGAGTGTAACAGATAGGGACGTGCTGTTCCATTTCACAATACTATACATTCACTGGATATTAACATACATGTTGTACAAACATACTTGGAGAATGGTCCTGCAAGCTTTTTGAGGACAGGTTTTTTCGCTTTTCATCTTCATAGTCTCTGCAAATAACAAAGTCCTGAGAGTCAGTGGTCAATAAGAGTTCATTGACTTAATGACGCAATAGTAAAGCAGTCGTCATGAAAATCCCCAAAACGCCTGAATCAGGGCTCCTGAGTGTCTGTTATGCAGCTTCTACTTTTGAATGACAATTTCAAGTTCTTCTAAGCCTATTAATGCTCCAACCCTTCTCCTCTGTCCATTGCTGGGTTCAGGTACGGGATGGCCCAGTGACTAGAGGCTGTTTATTTCATAGGATGAATGAAAACAAATTAAAGTTTGTATTTTGCTGTTTTGCCTATTAAGATAATATCCATACTTTTCAAGCTCTCATCCTGATTACTCTCATCCTGAGGTAGAGAAGGATGAGAACCTGGTTGGAAGGATGGTCCCTGGGCAACAATATCACTCTCACTTGGAAAGTTATATTTCTAGTACAAATACCAAGGGCCCATCCCAAACTACTGGGTTAGAAGCTCTAGGGATAGAGTCTAGGAACCAGTGGTTTAATGAACTTTCCTAGATAATTCTGAAGTTCACTAAAGTTTGAGAACCACAGGGCTAGGGCAGTTTTTACCCTCCAATTAAGAAATTTGTTGCCCTAACTGGTTTGGCTCAGTAGATAGAGCGTTGGTCTGCGGACTCAAGGGTTCCAGGTTTGATTCCGGTCAAGGGCATGTACCTTGGTTGCAGGAACATACCCAGTGGGGAGTGTGCAGGAGGCAGCTGATTGATGTTTCTCTCATCTCATCAATGTTTCTGACTTTCTTTCTCTATCCCTCTCTCTTCCTCTGTAGAAAATCAATAAAATATATTTTAAAAAAAGAAATTTGTCACATTTATAATTGTATCTCTCAACTTGAAGTTTTATGTGGCTAGTTATACATTACTAGGACTATAAAGCAGGTTTTCACAAACATGTTCTTATTCACATTCATGTACATATTTATGTACCTATATATGTGTTTAAAACATCAGTGAAACATTTTTTCCCCTTTGGTTTATTTTATATTTAATGTTTAAAACCATTTTTATTGATTGATTTTAGTGGGGAAAGGAGAGAGTGAGAGAGAGAGAAACATCAACTTATTGTTCCATCTATTTATGCATCCATTGGTTGATTCTTACATGTGTCCTGACCAGGGATTGAAATGTTGGTGTTTTGGGACAATGCTCTAACCAATTGAGTCACCCGGATAGGGCCTATTTTTTCTTTTTGTTTTTTGAAACATTAAAAAAAAATTTAATTCACTTGTATTACTACACTTATTTCTCAATTTTAATTTCTAATCTTTATCCACACATACATTTCCTTTTTCTGTTACACACACATATTTCTTTACCTAATTATAGAAATACATCATTTTTGGTTTATTCTTAAAAATTTTTTTCAGTTACAGTTTACATTCAATATTACTTTGTATTAGTTTCAGGTGGATAGCCGGTTTACTTTTATTATTTATTTATTTATTTATTTATTTATTTATTTATTTATTAAATGTATTTTATTGATTTTTCACAGAGAGGAAGGGAGAGGGACAGAGAGTTAGAAACATCGATGAGAGAGAAACATCGATCGGCTGCCTCCTGCACACTCCCCACTGGGGATGTGCCCGCAACCAAGGTACAGGCCCTTGACCGGAATCGAACCTGTGACCCTTCAGTCTGCAGGCCGATGCTCTATTCACTGAGCCAAACCAGTTAGGGCACCGGTTTACTTTTAAATTGGAAATTTATGTGGTAACATGCTAAAGGGTAACTTTTTCTGTCTGTCAGAATAATACTCCTCATTCCTGCCACTTTCTCTACACAAATATTGATACATATTTTTTACAAAATTTATAATGCTTTTAAACAAAATTTCATCTTTATAAAATTTTGCTAGTTACCTTTTCTTTTTTTAAATAGTTACCTTTTTAAAAAATATATATTTTATTGATTTTTTACAGAGAGGAAGGGAGAGGTATAGTTAGAAACATCGATGAGAGAAACATCGATCAGCTGCCTCCTACACACCTTCTATTGGGAATGTGCCTACAACCAAGGTACATGCCCTTGACTGGAATCAAACCTGGTACCTTTCAGTCCGCAGGCCGACACTCTATCCACTGAGCCAAACCGGTTAGGGTTTAAATAGTTACCTTTTCACAACTACACAAGCCTCTCTATTGGTGATTATTCAGAATGTCCCTCGTGATTATTTCCTGGAAATACAATTATGGGTCCACAAGGTGAACATTTTAAAAATTCTTGAAAAACTTTTCCATGTTCTTATGTCTTCATGGTTCTTCTAAATAGGTGAATAATATCTTATTGATACTATATTTACAGTCAAACCTCATTTCTCAAATGTCTTCCATCTCAAACAATTCGGTTCTCAACCAAATTGTTCACAGAAAAGTGTCTCAGTTGTCGACCAAAACTTCAGTTTTCGACCTGACAACCCTTTCAGGGTCTCTCAGGCAATAAATAAAGAAGATAATGCTTTTGTTGCTGGCAGAAATCAAGGATTAGCACAATTTTAAAACATAAGGAGGCCATCTATAGTGTTAATGATGCTAAGGTATGAAAGTGCTCACAAAACAATAATCACAGGCAAATGAATAGGTAGAAAAACTGTTGTTGATTGGATAAACAAAAAGCAGTTAGCCCGTGATAGCAACTGGGAGGCAGTGATATATGAAAAATTCTTTTAAGTCTAGTAG
>PVJC01034905.1:0-18560 GCA_004026665.1 Murina feae
AAGTATCTCAGCTTTCAGATATATCAGTTCTTGCATAAATCTGTCTGGAGCTCATAAAAATTCTTATTTTTTTAATATTTTAATTTATTACTTTACTCAAAATGATGCAACTTGAACATATTTAAAACTTACCAACATCAGTATAAACAAGTTATGCAAGTGTTCTCAAAAACAAGAAAGATGACCATATGTAGAAATATATTTGTAGAAGCTAAAATAAAAGAGGCTTTCAAAAGCTAAGAATAATCCCATTAATCCACTTCTTAGAAAAACTCAGCTACCAATGAAAGCGACGGTATAACTCAGGCATATGTCTCCTCACTTCTAAGTAGGAAACATGGTGAGCACTATATGAAGTAGGGGAGTAAAACTTACTTATTTCATAACAATACGATTTAGAATAATCATTCTGAGTTTATGACCATAAGCTCCTAGGATACAAATAAGACACAGGTAATGTTAGGAAAGTTCATAGATTAGCTACAATCAATCATTTTCCCTTTGGTGTGAAATAAATATCTGTTTTTGTGACCATGGGCAACTTCGGTAATCTTTTGGTATGAAAAGGAGATAATAATAGCACCTACCTCATAAGGGCCTTGTAAAGGTTAAAATAATCAATAATAAAGTGCTTAGCATGGTGCCCAGTACCGGGGGGGATGAGTGTACAGATGTGTTAACCGTTACACAGCAAAGGACAGGCATGATGTTCTTCTGTTTCGTTTTACATACATGGGCTCATCCTATATATGTGGATCCTCAACTTGGTTTTCCTGAACATTACTCACAGAGTCTATCTATGTTGATGTATATACCATCTTTCACAGAACCTGAGATGCACCCCCATTTCAGAGTTGTTAAAATGTGAGGACACACACAGTTGATACTCACTGTTTGCGGGTTCTGTATTTGCAAATTCGCCTCCTGGCTAAAATGTATTTATAAACCTACAGACAACACGCACAGTGCTTTCACAGTCCTTCGTGGACATGCTCAGAGCCAGGGGACCTCTGAGACGCCTGGTGCGCTTGCTGCCAGCTGGGGTTGATCAAGGCACTGCTTGGCCTTGAGTTCCTGCTCTCAGACTATAAACAAGTGTCCTTTTCAAGGTCTACTTAGTGCCATGGCTTTGGCATCTGTGTGCTCTTTGCTGGTGTCTTGCTGTGGAAGGTGGCCCCAAGCGTAGTTCTGGAGTTTGCTGAGTGCTAGTGAAGTGTGCCTCGTGTCCCAAGTGCAAGAGGCTGCGATGCCATTTATGGAGAAAATGTGCATCAGATAAATTTTGTTCAGGCATGAGTGACAGTGCTGAGGGCTGCGGGGTCAAAGCTAGTGAATCAACAATAGGTATTAATAAAGTCTTTAAACAAAAAACACACATAAAACAAGGTTATGTGTTCGTCAGGTGACAAACATGTGACCAGAATCTCACAGGAACCTGTTTCGCTCCTAGGAGTAATGAGCCAGTATTTGCTAATTGTGTTCACCATTACTTTTATAGAAAACTAGGGGCCCAGTGCACAAAGATTCATGCACGGGGATGGGAGGTGCAGTGGGGGGTGGGGGTCCTCAGCCCGACCTGCACCCTCTTCAATCTAGGAGCCCTCAGGGGAGCCCTCTCCAACCCGGGAGTTTCTGTTTTTGCAATCATATGAGTGAATTGTCTGAGACCCCCCAACCCAGTTTGGTTTGTTACTCACAGACTAATAGAGGCATTTTTTTTTGTTTTTTTGCTTCATTGGTGGAGACTTCCTGGAAGTTTTAGGATATCTTCCCTTTAACTTTTCCTAGACACCCTGATTTTACTTATGTCTATTCACCTTTGCTTTCCCTCCATCCTCCACCACAACAGTAACTTGCTCCAGGCTCACTTTGCTCTAGTGTCTAGGAGATCCGTCTGCCACTGGAACTATGATTCCCAGCATTCCTGGTGCTCCCCGCACTCTGCTCTTCTGCTTCCGGTCCTGGGGCTGCCACCAGTACTACTATTCCCATAATTTTTGGTGCTCCCCACACTGGGAGTGACCAAGGGAGCCATGGCCCCCCAAGCTTCCGGCTCTCCTACTCTGTTCTCCACCCAGCAACCAAAGGAGTCACATCCCCCCAAGGGAGTGACTGAGGGAGCCATGTCCCGCTTCTGCTCCCTGCCTGGCGCCTGTGTGTGCAAATTAACCCTTCTTTGTCAGGTTAATTTGCACGTTCACTCCTGATTGGCTGGTGAGCGTAGCGAAGGGACAGTCAATTTACATGTTTCTCTTTTATATAGGATAATTGCTGAGAATTAACTGTATATCTTATATGTGATCAAATACATTAACTCTCATTTATTCCTTTCAATTGCTTTACCCATTGGTCATATGATTCATTGTACTTGGCCACTTCCCCATTGGTTGACATTTGAGCAGGTCCCAAATCTTTGCTTTCACAATCCTGTGATGAACATTCCCAAACACACCTCCTCAGACACACACGTAACTGTTTCTCCTGGACTGCATGCTAGTCTGATGGATACAGCCGATTGCCTGGCAAGGTGGCTCTCACTAGCAATGCCTGAGAGTATGTCCAACCCCCTTCAGCACTCAGCCTGCTCAACTCCAAGTTCTTGACAGAATTGTGAGGAGAAAATCATCATCCTGTTTTGAATGTGCATTTGCTTTGCACCTAGAAAGCTCTCTTCTTTTACTACTGCGGAGTCAAGTTACCCATGGGCACAAGGCATTCCTGATGAACCCACAGCGTGCCACTGTTTCCCATTATAATGAAGGAGGTCTAAAGTCTAGGAAACCAGCTACACAGCACTTAGAACTGGTGCAAGGCCTGGCTAGTGTGGCTCAGTGGTTGACCATCATCCTGTGCACCGGGAAGTCACTGGTTCAATTTCTGGTCAAGGGCACATGCCCAGTATCGTCTCGATCCCCAGTGAAAGGCGTGCAGGGGGTGCAGCCGATCCTTATTTCTCTCTCACTGATGTTTCTATCTCTCCCTTCCTCCCTCTCTAAAAATCAATAAAAAACATTAAAAATAAAAAAGAATTGATGAACCCAGTGCTGTCTTCCCACGGGGACCCTGAAAAAGGAAGACAGACAGATGTGGGGCAGAGAAAGTACCTGTGGGAGCAGACAGCACAGAGGTGAAGAGGACAGCTTCTGGGAACAGACCAGCGCTCAGCTTCGCCACTTACCATGTATGGCCTCGTCAGAATCACTTCATTTCTCTAACCTCCACTTCCTTCACCTGTCAGACGGGGAAATTAAAAGAACGCCTGCGTGGTTTTAGAGTGACAGTGTGTCACTGAGGCTTGTTTGAGCTGTGCACCAGGTAAGACCCTGGAACCAGGAGACCGTAGCTCGGGATAACGGGAAAAGCACTGGACTAGAGGTCAGACTGTGTTCCAGCTCCCCTCAACCCCAAATAAAAGAGGGAGTTCAGGTACGCTGGGTAGCTCCTTTTTCTTTATGTCTTTACCTGTAGATTAAAGGCAGGATCAGTGTCTAGGGACCCTCAGTATATGCACTGAAATTGTTTCATCTGCGTAGCACCCCCTTTTTCTAGAAACTGCCCTTCTCACTCCAAATGCATGGTAACTGTGGGAGCTGCTGTGTGGATCTGAGGCAGCTCCTCTCCTGGCTGCCGCTGGTGGGAAAGGGTTTGACAATCAGAGCCCTTTCTTGGCATTTAGGAACTAGAACTGAGAAAAGGGGGGCTTAACCCACTGGCAAGTACGTCTGGGGGGCTGATATGCTCTGTGCCCATGGACCACAGGAGTCCATGGGGAAGCAGAAGGAAGAGATGGAGAGAAGGCAGGACTGTCATTCATTACTCTTCTCCATAATTCCATGAGTAATACCATGCAACCCCTCTTTTCTCAACCTAGTTCAAGGTGAATTTCTACCGCTTTCAACCAGAAGAGGCCCCGACATTTTTACTAAGGTCGGATAAAAAGTTCCCATCGGCAAAACTCTCTGGGTGAGTGAGCAGTAAGTCCCTGAGCATCTGGCCCTGATGCCTGGCTCTCCCGTAGGTGGGGCCTTTGCCACGTGCCCGACGGGGACACGCCAGCCCTGCCTCCTCCCCTGGCCTGCAAGTGGTCTCATTTGTGAGGGGTTGAAACTGGGTCAAGGCTTTGTGCTCGGGGGAAGGAATCATTCAACAACAGGCGGCTATTGGCAGAACTGGATTTTATTAAACCAGGAAATATGAATGCTCACAAATGTTTATTAATGAATGCATGGATGATTAAAAGGGATAATCAAAGGAGTGGTGGGGCTGCCTGGGGCTCTTGAAAGGAACAATTACCGGGCATGTAAAGTCAACATCTTCTGAAAAGCCAATCTGCCCTCCAATAAACACAACAGGGCCTCAAAGGGTGCAGGAAGTGTAGACTTTGCCCAGGTTGGCTGGTGAAAGGTGTGTCTGAGGAACACTTTTAGGGCCTGACAGTGAGACTGACCTGTGTGGGGTGGGGTGGGTGGGGCTCTTAGGTTAGGAACAGCCAGCCTCTGGGCTCCAAATACCAGGCTAGGTGGATAAAGCAGGCACCAGAGGTTAATTAAAAGCAGCCCTGCCCCGGTTATAATGAGTTTTCAGGGATAGACACACATTTTCAGCCCCTAATTTCTGTGTCCTCTCTCACTGGGTGACAAAAATGGTGGACCCCAAGATGTGTAGGTTTTGGTCATCTTGTAGACAGGGCGTCAATCACAGGACAGCTGGCCTCCACGCTTCTCTGGTGGTCTCAGGGGTGGCTGGGAATGCCGCCTCAGGAGTCCTACCCCACCTCTGCTGTGGCTGGTGAGGGGATTCACTGCCCGTGGCTATAAAGCCACCGCAATGTCCAAGTTCACGCCCACACAGCCAGTGAGAGGCAGGACTCGCACTCAAGGGCAGCCTGGTTCCAGAGCTCATCTCTTCCTGGCTGCTCAGTCAAGGTTCCCGCCTCGCTCCCACTGGGAGGCCGAGACCCAGCAGCGCTCCGCAGCTCCCTCTGAGCACCTGCACGGCAGCCCTTCCTCCCTCTGAAACCCTGCCCCTGGGTGCTATGCCTCCACCTCCCTGCCTGTCCCTCATCAGCACTTCTCAAACTGTGGGTCATGACTCCTTAGCAAGGCACCAAATTAACAGGAAATCTGGACTCTTTTTTGTTGTTGTTGTTTTTAAATGAAATAGAAAGAAACAATAGAAATTATCATTCCTTTCCTGGCTTAATGCAGTCGTCCCCACTACGTAGCTGGTAAACTCCTATTCATCCTTCAAATCTGTGTAGCACACGGTGGTTACAACATAGGTTCAGAGCCAGAATGCCTGGATTCACATCTCAACTCTATCACTTAGTGCTGTGTGACCCTGGATAAGTTATTAAATCTCTCTGGGTGTCAGTTTCCTCTTCTATAAAATGGGAATTACAACTAGCACCTGCTTCACAGGTTTGTTGTGTGAATAAAATGAGTTAACATATGCTAATAGCTGAAAACAGCACATCGTAAAATCAATAAATGTTAGTGATTATGATTATCATCTCCTGCTTAAAGCTCTCCCGGAGCCCCTAAGTGGACCCAGGCTTGTTTCTTTGTTAATCCTTATCTGAAGATATTTTTCCATTGCTTTTCAGAGAGAGTGGAAGGAAGGGAGGAAAGGGGGAAGAGGGGGACAGAGAGAGAGAAACATCAATGTGAGAGAGATATCAATTGGCTGCCTCCCACATGACTGGGGGCTTGGAGCAGACTGGCAACCCAGGTACACGCCCTTGACCAGAAATCGAACCCAAGACCTTTCGGTGCCAAAGAATCGCCATGTCTACCTTGGCCTTTGCTGAACCCCTTGCAGGCAGCACAGACTGAACCCGGAAGATGAATAAAGAGATCCTAAGGATGCCCCTGGGAGAGCCACGGGGGCAGGACTTACTGCACAGCTTGTTCTGGAACACGGAGATCAGCGACTCCATCTGGCTGAAGTTGGCCACCAGGAAGACGTGGTCCTCGTGAGGCTCGCTGCCGATGGCCTTCAGCGTATTGAGGTCCACCTGGCCCACGCCGATGGCGAAGATCAGGATGCCTGTGTCCCGTGCCTTTGCAGCCACCTCGGCCACCGAGTCCTGTGGTCTCCCATCCGTCACGATCATTATGACCCGTGGCACATTCTCCCTCAGGGGCCGGGCCCCCTCTGCTTCCGAGAAAGCGATGTTCAGGGCGTACTGGATGGCCAGCCCCGTCATGGTGCCCGTGGACAGGTGCCTCATCCTCTTGACGGCGCGCTCCACCTCGGACTTCCTCTTGAAGGTCTTGAGGGAGAACTCGTTTTTCACGGTGCTGCCATACTGGAGCAGGCCCACTCTGGTGACGTCAGGGCCAACGTCCAAGAACTGCAAGATGTCCATGATGAACTCCTTGACCTTGGCATAGTCGTGGGTGTTGACGCTGCGGGAGCTGTCAATGATGAAGACCAGGTCTGCCCGCTTATTCTCACAGGAGCTCTCTGGGGAAAGAGGAGGGTTACACGCATTAGAAGAGTGTGAGGAACACAGTTCAAGTTGGCTAGTGTTGGAAATCAAGGGGCTGGGGACCCCCTTTCAAGTCTCCGATCTCCATCGGTTTTTCTTCACACCTGGGAAAGAAGTTGCAAGGCTGTCTAGGAAAGTTGTAGGTGCGTGTGCACAGCTGGGCGATCATGAGTGTTGGCTACAAACAAATACTATTTCTTTTCACAAGATAAATGAACGCTTCCGTTTTCTAGAAAGTCATCAATACAGTTTTCTAGAAAGTCATCAATACAGTTTTCAGGCAGCCAGACACCTGATCAGGGTCAAAATGATTTTATTATTTACTGTATGCCACAGAAGCTCGCCCAGATCCTGCAGGTAATGAGGAAGAAGCTAGGATAGGGACCACAATCTACCTGGGGAGACATAACCAATGGGGCAAATGGAAAAGCAGCTGGTATGAAACTGGGTGGTGCTGACACCAGCTGTGCGGAGAACAGGGACATGAGTGGGCTAGGGTCAAGGTCCTGATACGAGCTGGCCTTGTGGGTGCACGGCTGGAATTGAGAGAATGCACGGATGGAGAGGGTGGATAACAGAGTAAGTGATGGAGGGACTGCTAGGAGTCATAGGTAGAAATTAAGTTGGAGGGGTTGTCCGAAGCCAGTGATAAAAGGCCTTTAAAATCAGACTGAAAAATGTGTATGTGATGCCACCAAGGGATGGACATAATATGATTAGCATCATATGATGTAACTTACGTCTTCTGCAGGTAAGTCATGTAATAAAAAGTCAGTTGAGGTGGTAGTGGTTTGCAAGGTGGGTTGCTGCTCTAATTGGACATTGAGAGAGGGACTCAATGTCAATCAGGGCAGTGGTGGAAATGGCTAAGGAACCTGCCAAGAAGCATTTCAACAAAGGACACAGTTAAACTGGGAAAAGGCAAATGTTAAGTCTCTTTCTTACCATAACCACCAGCAGACTTATTCCTTGGCGCCCAAGAAGAAGGCTCTGTGAGGCTTAAGTCCATAGATGGAACTCACTGCATTCTGGGGGAAGGATGCTATTGGGTGACATGAAAGACCTCCTGCCCCAAAGGGCAGAAGTAGGCATTCCTGCTGGAATTTCTCGGATGTACTGAGCTACTGCCTCCAGCCAGGGGGAGTCCCTCCTCCCTTCCCCAGTCTTTGCCGCTAAATCCACATTTGATAGGGATTAGAAAAGGAATCCCAAATGCTTGCCCTAATTCCCAAACACCACAGCTGCAAGAAGCAGAGAGAAAGCCAAAAATGAAACAGTGAACCCAGTCATTAAAATGAGAAATAAGAAAGGCCCATGAGGTCATCCTGTCCAGGCCGGCTTGCCAGGCGTGACTCGCCTGAGCGCCTGCACCCACACCTCATCCACTGCAGCCTCACAAGTCTAACAATTTTAGGGGAGGAAACACTCTCAAACGCCAGTATCCTGGCAGGAAACCCGCTTTCTGCCACACCCACGTGCAGGATGGGGGGCTGTGTGACTTTAAGGCCCCAGCGGGCCCCAGAAACTGTCTTTGAGGACTCTGGGACAAGATCCATGTAAAACCTGGCATTTGTAGGATGTTTTAAAATCCTTTTTCCAGAGAGCTTTTATCATTATGATCTCATTTGATTTTGCAGAACAAACTCTCGAGAAAAGAGCCAGGAGTATCATATCCATTGGGCAGATGAGAAAATGGAGGTGCTGAGAGTTTGGAAACCTCTTATAATTAAGAAAAAAAAAAAAACTACAGGGAGACAACACGGATCCCCTCCTTATTGGGTGGTTGTGAGAATTGAAAAAAACAATACAGCCCAGCCCTGGGCCCCGGGGGCGGGGTGCACCCTGAGAGACACCTGGAAGGGGTGCCTTTTTTTAAGGTTCACAAAGGCGCCATGGTCTAGCACATGCCTCTGGGCTGGAGCAGTGGATGCAGACCCACGGGTCCCAAGAAAGAAGACAGGGTCCAGGAGCAAGGCTGAGTCCTTTCTAAGAGCCTTACCTGCCACCCCCTTCCCGCCCACCTTCCCTGACATCTCCCACCTTTGATGTGTGAACTTACTTCAGGGAGAATGTGGCTGGCTCACTGCTCTCCACCTGCTGAGAACTGGGACCAGGCCCAGACCCTGCCATGGAGAAGGACACACACAGAAGGCCCCTGGGAAGGGAGGGAGGCAGACAGCGATGGTTCCCCTGAGAACTCGCTTCCTCTTTGGAAACAGGGAATGAGTCCTCCTGGGACTGGGATTCTTACTGTGGGTCTTGGTCACGGTGTCAACATCCAGCAAGCGTCTCAATCAGTTTACAGGGAAGCCTGGAAACCCTGCAGGGAACTGTGTGCTACATAGATGCGTTCCTGTCCAAACAAATGGGTAGTTTTCACAATGCCTGGACATCTGCAAAAATGCCAAAATGTTGCTGGAGGTTACAAGGGAGCTGTGACTGTGAGTTGACAATGAGTCCTGGCAGCTCAAGTGACTCAGTTTCCTTCAAGACGTTTCCTCGGGTCCCTGGAGGGCTCACAACCACAGTCTCATGGCTTGTCCCTGAGAGGGCCCAGTCTGTGGTTCTCAAACTTGGGGTGCCTCTCAACTCCCTGGAGAACTTGCTGACAATGACAACTAAGACCAGTGGCCACACCCTCCGAGCTTCTGATTCTATAGGTTTAGGATGGAACCAGAAAATTTGCATTTCTTGCAAGTTCCCAGGTGATACTGCTGCTCCAGGGACCACACTCTGAGAACCACCAGAAAAGAAGTTCTAGTGAGTCAGTACCGCACCATCTCACTGCGAATTCCCCAAATCAAGAAACGTGCCTCATCCATCCATCCATCCACCCATCCATCCATCCATCCATCCATCCATCCACCCACCCATCCATTTATCCATCCACCCACCCACCCATCCATTTATCCATCCACCCACCCACCCATCCTAACCATCCATCCATCCATCCATCCATCCATCCATCCATCCATCTATCCATGTAACCAATCAGTTCACTGAGCCAGGCCAGCCAGGCTGAGTCCTGTGATCTTAGTGCCAGTCTAGCCTCCACCACTTTCTGTCCATATGGTCTTGAGTTTCTCCTTAACCTCTTTAACCCACAATCTCCTCTTCTGTGAAATGGGGATAATAACACCTCACCAGGCTGCCGTAAGACTGGACAGAGAATATAACAATAATTTATACCTACTATTTATTGAGCACTTAGTAAGTCCTAGGCCTTGTCCTGACAGCTTTCCTTATATTAGCTTATTTATTTTTCCCACTCGCCTTAGGGTGTGGGTACTGTTACTAATCCCATTTTGTAGATGAGGACAGTGAGTCTAGAAAGGATACATAACTAGCTCTGGATCTCACACTTAGGGAGCAGAAGAGCCAGGATCTGAACCCCATCTGTCTCGTCTGGCTCTGTAGCCTATGCTTTTAACCACCAAGCAATGCTCAGAAATGATTGTGTCATTTAGACCTGCCACTCTCAGCGTGCTCCAGGTGCACTGGGACCTCACCTGCTCTCAGCCTGCTCCAGGTGCACTAGGTTCTCAGCACGTTCCAGGTGCACAGCCCTCAGTGTGCTGGGTGTACTGGGACCGCCCGGCCTCAGTGTGCTCGAGGCGGACTGAGACTGTACGGGCTCTCTGGGGCCAGTTCTTTCTTCCCTGGATTTACAGGGACTGAAAGCTATGGCCCAAACTTGTGTGCCTCCTGCCAAGTGCTTCTCCTCTGCTGAATGTCTACTTGTATTTTTTTTTTTATTTAATAAAAGCATGAAAACAGATGCTTGCCTCCCGAGATCAGGCTGCAAGCTGCTCCCATTCTCATCCCCTTGGCAAGTGCTTATTGAGAGATCGGAGGAGCAAGGCTATGGGAGATGGAGGGCTGGGACAGGAGAGACGAGCTGAGGCCGTGGATCTTGGAGGGACTGTGGGGAACAGGAGGGATATGGCCCAGACAATAGGCAAATGCCCAGGGCGGAGTGGGGAAGGGAGATGGATTTCAGAAAATGTGATATTTCATATTCATTCCCAGCAAAGTTCCCACAAGCAGATGGTATGTGGGCAGTTAAAAAAAACTGTAGAAAATTGAATGATACAAGTGAAAAAAATGTAACAATTTCTAGAACAGTGTGAGGGCATATTATACGAACGAGGCAACTAGAGTATGATTTCTGGGCAGCATTAAAGGATGACTTGAGGATGGTGATCATGGAATTGAAATGAGATAAATAACATGGTATGTGTTTTGCTACAGCTACAGGTGTAGGAGGATAATAGGCAAAAGTTGATTTAACCAGAGCTGTCATTTAGCCAAGTGAGAGTGATGAATCAGTCAAAGGCAATGGACAAGAAGACTACAATGATTTCCTGTGGAATTACACTGGGGGAGCAGGGGGTAGAGGAAATAAGGGGATGAAGAACAGAGAAGCAGCAGCAGGGTCAATGGACTGAAAGTCCAGGTAAGATCACAGTTATCAACGTTGGAATACTAGAAGGTATTACAAGGGGTGAGCTGGGAAGATAGGAGGCTTAAACTGAGATTATGGCGGGACTGCAAGCATTGTAATCACAGGGTCAGGAGTATGTAAGAGGGGCAATAGCTGAGATATAGTGGCGGATAAGAATATTGGAGGAAAGAAAGTCAAAGCTATTGAAGGATCATTCATATGGATATTGAAATCACCAAGAATTATGGTAAGAATAACGGAGAAAGTGGCAGTGAGCCAGGAGCTAAAACTGTTCTAGGAATAATCATGGTTGTTGTTTTTTAAATTCCTGAAGAAGGAACAGAAACACTAAGAAGCAGATGAAAATGTCATAAAGAGACAGAGAAAAAACTAGCTCATCGAAAGTTTCAAAGGGACACTGGGGAGAAAAATTAAGGCTGCTTTATAATGAGAGAGAGAGGGAGAGGGAAAAGGGGAAAGAAAACTTGGCCAGAATGGCTCAGTGGTTGAGCATGGATCTATGAACCTGGAGGTCACAGTTCAATTCCCAGTCAGGGCACATCCCAGGTTTGCAGGCTTGATCCCCAGTGGGGGGCGTGCAGGAGGCAGCCAATCAATGATTCTCTATCATCATTGAAGTTTCTCTCCCTCTCCTTTCCACTCCGAAGTCAATAAAAATGTATTTTTAAAAAAGGAAAGAAAGAGGGAGAGAGAGATCATTATTATTATGAGTCAGCAGGAGTATAAGAAGGGAAAAAACATATATGATTTATGTTTTCATTCCTAGATGGGATGGATCAGGTGAGTCGGAAATTCTATATCTGGATGTCAGCAATGCAAATGATTGATTCTAGGGGAAGAAATGAAGATTCCACATTCACCAGTTAGGTAAAGCCAGACATTCAAGAAATATTTAGTGAGTACCTATTGTGTGTCAGGCTCTGGGAATACAATGAAGGAAAGACTCCCAATTGTGAAAGGCAGGCATACAGACAAATAATAGCAGGATACAGGGAAACAGGTAGACTAAAAAGACGGATGGAGTGCTACAGAGGGGGTGGGAGAATGCTGACTTCCTCTTTGCGTGACTGCCTGGCTGAGGGCAGGCTTAGCAACGCCCTTCACTCTTCTGTTCTCTGTCAGACATCACTCCCCCCCTCGGCCAGCACTCAGCCTCAGGATCCTGCCATCTACTGGAGTTGGCACATGAAATTGATTCATTTTACCAACCTAGCTTTCGTGTCTGGTGCTCTACGACCAAGACTGAGGTACTCAATTTTACCTACTTCCCAGAAACCGAAAAAAAAGGTAAATTAGCTCATTATACATTCGGCCCTTGAAAACACAGGTTTGAACTGCACAGGCCCACTTACGCGCAAATTTTCTTCAATAAACACCGTACACGTATTTTCTCTTCTTTATGGTTTTCTTAATAACATTTTCTGTTCTCTAGCTTACTTTATTCTCAGTACTTATACAGTATACAATACACATAACATATAAAGTACGTGTTTATCGACTGTTTATGTTAAGGCTTCTGGTCAACACAGGGCTGTTCGTAGTTAAGTTCTGGAGGAATCCAAAGTTATTCACGATTTCAATTGCAGGCGGTTGGCGCCTCTAACCTATGCAGTGCTCATGGGTCAACTGTACTCATGAGACACTGATTATTAGCGCTAACAATATTTTTCAATGAGAAATAAGAAGGACCAGACAAGACTGGCCACATCAACAGTGCGCACATAGATGTTTAGATAAAGCCCCATTCACAACAGAGGGCTATCAGGCGGGCCAGGGGTCAAAGCGAAGAAAAGAGAAAGAGCCTAAGAATTCGTCTCCTCAAACTATAACAGTGGTGCTTACCTACTATTATAAGAATACTAGAGGCCCAATGCATGAAATTCATGCAAGGGTAGGCCTTCCTTCCCCCAGCTGCTGACACTGGCGTCCCTCTGGCACCCAGGACCTGGGCTTCCCTCTGGCCACCAGCAGGCACCTGGGACCTGGGCTTCCCTTGCATCCCTGGCTTCATCAGGAAGGACGTCTGGTCTAATTAGCATATTACACTTTTATTATCTGATCTAATAAAAGAGTAATATGCAAGTTAACCCTCACTCTGTTACACCTAAGCCACGCCCATCAGCCAAACCACACCCATAAGCCAATCAGAGCGATGGTATGCAAATTAACCCAGCCAAGATGGTGGCCGGCAACCATGGAGCTAGAGCAAACAAGAGACCAGCGATCGAGGAAACTGCCTGCCTAGGTCGGCTGTGGCCTTCGCTCAAAGCAACAAAGTTTCAATTATAGAAGATAAATAAACCCCAGAAACCTGCTTCCAGCCAGCCTCACTGGGACCTTGGGCCAATGGGAGCTGTGGCCAGCCTGCAAACAGCCATCAGCCCCTCACCCAGGCTGGCCAGGCATGCCAGCAGGTGGACATCCCCCGAGGGGTCCCAGACTGAGAGAGGGCACAGGCCAGGCTGAGGGACCCCCCTCCCTCAAGTGCACAAATTTTTGTGCAGCAGGCCCCTAGTTATAGACATAAATTGCTCAGGGAAACTGCATCCTGTGAGCATTTGGTTTGTGTGAATTGCACTTTATGGGCTGGTCAGAGAAAGAGAGAGACACAGAGACGGAGAGGAAAGACTCCCACATAACACAGCACTGCAATCCCATCTGCATTCGTGCTGGGTGAGCTTGTGGCCACAGGTGCCTGCGATGTGGCCCTGTGCCACCTCCTGTGGTTCTGTCCCCAGGTACCTCCAGACTGTGACTACTAGCTCTCATGGAACATGAGTGATTTCAAAGATATTTCAGAGGCAATTCAGACTATCTTTCTTTTTGGCCCCAGTGTGACTTAACCTACAAGTTCCCTGTATTTATGGCCCTTGACTGGGGCCCATGTCCTTGGCCAGGGCTGGAAAGACCACAGCCAATGTTTCCCTCGCCGGTGTCTTCATTAGTCAGCCACCAGCTGTTCTATAACCTTGTGCCAGACATGTCACAGCACTTGATGAGCTATGGCTTTCTTTGAATCAGTCCTGCTCTACTCACATCTTCCCAAAGAACCCCTGGGGAATGCCCTGAAAATGCCATCGTATTGTTTTAGGGAGACACCCTGGACTTTTTAATGAGATCTAAGACATGGCTTAGATTCATTAGCAAATCATTCCTGCTTGGTAACATTTTCCAGACATTTGTCCAAATTTGGGGGACACTTGTTCACTCTACACTAATACATATGATGCTGGGGGAAATTTTCAAATAAGCTGAATAGCAGAGTCAGGACCAGAAAGGATTTCTGAGGGCCAAAATAATAAGTCAAAACTAAAAAGAAGAAAACTAATTAGTATAAATGTCAAGTCCTGCATGTAAGGCTCAAAAAACCGACTGCATAACCCACAGGAAAGGAGATAACTGGATCAACAGCCAACTGCATGATAAAATCTCAAACCCGGATGGCAAATCCCAAGCCTTGCATGTGGCCTCAGGACCTGTAAGACACACACACACACACACACACACACACACACACACAGAGCCTTAAAAGCAAAGTTCAGCCACAGGACTCCTCTCAACATAGCGCCCCAAGTCCCCACTCCCTGTTGCCTAGAGGAAGCTTGGGGAATGAAACCTATTTGTCAATCAGACCCTTTCCAATCACTCCCATCTGATCCCTCCCAACCTCCATGGCCAGTCATCTGATCGGTGGCTTTCCTGGCCTGGGAGAGTGGAGAGACTCTCTCAACAAATGGCCCTGAGCCTTCTTGTCTTTGCAGCAAAACTTTCCTATAAGTGAATATTCTGGTGAGTCTCGTTGATCAGTCACAACAGCTGCATTTGGCAGCTGTAAATTCTCGGTATTATCGAGCCTCAGGATGCTGTTTCATCAGAGCAATTTCTACAAAAGCCACTATCCTAAGGGCTGCTGACAGACGGGTCACTAACATTCCTAGAGGAATAAACTCTTTGGCCCACTACTCCCTGCCCTCTATTAGTTCCCTACACCCATCCCCTCTTGATGCCTCCTTGGTTTAAGACTCAGCTCTGTGGTCTCCTATTTTTGAAAACCTTTCCTTGTTGAACCCCCTCCAATGGCCTAAATGGCCTTCCCATGAGCCCCCTGGTACCTCCCACCAGCACCTCAGCCTCAGGTGGTGTCTTCTATGGATTCCTAGTACCCAGCATAGTGTCAGGCTCAAAGATGCTCCATCAGGGTCCTTGCTTCTTCCCTTTGATGTGCACATGCGGGTGGGGAGGGCGGGAAAGGCAGAGGTTGCAGATACCTGCCCATAAGCTGGAGGGGGCTGGAAGGGTTGGCCAGTGGAGGCACATAAAGAAGAGCCCAAACAGGGATTCTGAAGGCCTTGATGACATCAGAAATGCTTGGGGTGCTTATTTAAAATGCTGAGTCCTAGGCCACACCCTAGACCCAGTGAGTGGAATCCCTAGGTTGGGGCCCAGAAATCAGCACTTGTAATTGCTCCAGGTGATTCTTGGGCACAACAGACCTGAGAACTCTATCCGAAGGGGCGTGCCAGTCTGGGAGACCATCTGTCACAGAGCCAAGAATTGAGAGGAGAAGATGGTGCCAGGGGACCCCTTCCTATGCCCCGGCACCCACCCACCACCAGGAGCGACCTTGGAGATGTGGCAGCCACACATCCTGGCTTCTTCTCATCCACATTCTGTTTCAATGTGTGTGTCAGGCATGGCCTGGCTTTCCATTAGGCTCAGAATATCAACAAGGCGGGCACCATTGTACCCTAAGGCTTAGAGAGGTTACGGATTGAGTCCACAGGCACAGAGCATGTGAGCGAGGGTGGAACAGGGGCCTCAGTCAGCTGGTCTGGCTCTAGCACCTGCATTTCCAGCTGTTCTCCAGTGGATGACCTAGAGTGAAGAGTCTCCTCTGAACAGGAAAATGTCCCAGCGAAGAGTCTTACCCATTACCTTCCCAGATACCAGTTAACAGGTTCACCCCCAGATAAATAGAATACGACCAGGAGTGACAGCTCAACAAGGCACACACTCCCTAAGTGTACATGGCCTCTTCACCCCTGCCCTGGGCAGTGCCCCAGGAGCATCCTTGTGCCTTAGGCTCCAGAGATTCACCTGCTACATCCACCTCAGCCCCCACTTCTGCTGCACTGGGTAGTGATGACAGCAAGCACAACTGGTACCTTACTATGCAGCGATGTCATCCCCAAAACACCATATTTACTGGACTATGAGCTCTCTCAAATCATAATGCAAACCTCTGAGGTCAGGACTTGTCCTTCCTCACCTCCACCCCACCCATGCCTGGCTCAGGGCTGGCACACAGAAGGCAGTGAAGGCAGAATATAGAGCGGGAGCTGTGGGGATGCTGTGCCCGGCCTCAGGGGGCTTATAGCCCAGGGGGTCAGCAAGACATGCATAGGAATGATCGCAGAACGAGGAAGGGTCACAGGAATTAGTACTGGGTGATCCTAATCATAACCTATGCTTAGCCCGGTCAGCCTCAATCACAAAGAACAGTCACTAGAGACTGAACTTCTGAATGAGGAGGCATGCACCCAGCAATGACAATAGAGCAAATGCAGCAGTCCCCCGTCGCCCACAGTGTCACTTACCTGCGGTCAACCACAGACTGAAAATATTAAGTGGGAATTTTCAGAATTAAACAATTCGTAACTTTTAAATTTAATGCCATTCTGAGCAGCATGATGAAATCTCACAACATTCCACCTGGGAAGCAAATCATTCCTTTGTCCAGGGTAATCCCATTGTATATACTCCCTGCCCATCTGTCTCTAACAGCTAAGTCTCAATTAGAGAGAAGAGACAGATCGAGAGAGAGATAGAGAGAGAGAGAGAGAGAGAGAGAGAGAGAAGAGAGAGACCACATTCACATAACTTTATTACAGTATATTATCTTATTTTTTTGTATTTTATTATTGTCAATCTCTTCCTGTGCCTAATTTATAAGTTAAACTTTATCATAGGTATATATGGATAGGGAAAAACATAGGAAGGATTTGGTACTATCCATGGTTTCGGGTGTCCACTGGGGGTCTTGAACATATCCCCCCAGACAAAGGATGCCTACTGTGATCTCTCTACTTCTTGGACAACCACTCAGAATATGGGTAATGATGTACCTGCAGGTGGAGGGGATTTCTGCGGTCTCCCCCGCCCCCACCCCCCACCATACACCTGCTCTGAATGCCGGGCTAGAGGCTCGAGGAAGTGGGAGATGACTGGGGGAAGGAGCGCTGTGGCTGGTGGGTTCCCTGTACTGCCAGAGCTCTCGGCTTTTCTTCTCTGGGCTTGTGGGATTTTCACCAGAGATCCACCTGTCCCAGTGAGCTGTGTGAAAAGCCACTGACACCACTCAAGGGGTCACGCACCATGTGCTTCTCTCAGGACACATGAGATATGGTCTCAAAGTCAACCTCTATTCTACTAGGTTCTTTCCAACCCCCTCAAGCAGACAACAGCTCATAGGCAGCTGCTGGGCTTCCAGTATTGTCAGGTCTGCTCTGTGTGCACTTTACCAGCTGTTTCCAAGAGCATTTGCAGAGCAGAGAGAGAAGGGCATCCGGGAGGGATGGAATCTACCTGGCTGTGGAGATACACACTGCGAAGTGTGTGTGTGTGTGTGTGTGCACTTTTTAATGTTTTTATTGATTTTGGAGAGAGGAGGGTGGAGGGAGAGAGAGATAGAAATATCAGTGAGAGAGAATCATCAATGGGCTGCCTCCTGCATGCACCGTACTGGCGGTCAAGCCTGAAACCTGGGAATGTGCCCTGACAGAGAATGGAACCAACGACCTCCTGGTGCATGGGCTGCCACCTAACCAACTGAGCCACACCAGCTGGGCCACAATGCAAAGTTTTTAAGCAAAATGCACTTGCCAATGTCATGAGGGTTTTTTTCTATGTTTCTTTTTAATTTGTTTAAAGAAGGTTCTGTGAATGAGCCTGCATCTTTGGGTAGCAGTGGTGCTCCATAAACCACAGACGTGGGTCAACGGGGCCCCGAGGGATTCTGGGTTGACGAGCTCAAATTTCAGCTGTCCCTGCTGACTATCATAAATTCCTTTAGGAACACAGCTCTCCAAGGCCCCTAGGGAGTGTGTGCACTGACACGCCAGCAAAATGGGAAAGAGAGAAAAAAAATATGCCACATCACACCCGTCTCCTCTAGTCACTGTTACATGAGCCGGGAGAAAAGAGACATCACACGAGGTTCAACAACTGTGGTTTCCAGAACCCTGGACAATTTTCTTTGCGAGGGAGCCAGAGAGAAAACTGCCCCAGGTTAACCCTGGAAAAGGCAGTTTCCAGGGAATTGAATTTCCTTTCAAGGTAAAGCAGTTTGCTAAAGTTTCACTAAAAAAAAAAAAAAAAAAGTCTCCTCCCAGAGTATATCTGACAATAGGCTTCCACTTAATTGCTAAAGAGAAGCACAAAGAAACCCTGAAATAGTTGATGGTTGCAAACCTCGCTGGCTTACAGAAGAGGTTTGGTATTCTCTATCAAAACCCCTCTCACCATCTTTCTGCCTTTCTCAAATTGAGCAATGACTCATATCTTAGAACTGCAACACACACACACACACACACACACACACAC
>PVJC01034906.1:0-18562 GCA_004026665.1 Murina feae
ACACACACACACACACACACACACACACACACAGAAAGCGCCTGGCAGACTGGGGCCATCATAGGACATCCACTGAGGGGTCCCAGACTGTGAGAGGGCACAGGCCGGGCTGAGGGACTCCCTCCACCCCGAGTGCACAAATTTTTGTGCATCGGGCCCCTAGTCTATATAATAAAAGGCTAATATGCAAATCAACCGAACAGCGGAATGACTGGCCGAATGACTGGTCGCTATGACATACACTCACCATCAGGGGCCAGACACTCAACACAGGAGCTGCCCCCAGCCCACAGGCCCCAACCGATGGTGGTAGGGGGCAGGACTGCTGAGTGGGCAGCGCCCGGCCAGCCAAGGCAGGTGCAAGCGGGGGCCCCTGATCACCTTGCAGCTCGCTTTGCAGAGGGAGGTGACTAGTGGTGGCAGTGGGGGATGGGGTAAATGGGGGCCCCAATCACCCCACCAGTCACCCCACAGATCAGCCCTGATTGCCGGCCAGGCCTAGGGACCCTACCCTTGCATGAATTTCATGCACTGGGCCTCTAGTTGTATATAATAAAAGTGTGATATGCAAATTGACTGAACAGTGGAACGACTGATCGCTATAACATGCACTGACCACAAAAAATAAAAGAAAATGAATGCTAAAAAATGTTCAAATAACCCAAAGGAGCTAAGAAAGATAAAAGATTTTGAGTGGTTATATTTAAATCAGACAAAGTAGTCATGGCTATATTAAAATCAGAAAAGCAATCTTTAGAGCAAAGAAGCTACCAGGGATAAAGAGAGGCATTACATAATCATAAAAGTTTTAGTTCACCAAAGAGATATACCAAGCAGAACTACAAACTACATAGAACAAAAACTGACAGGCATATAAGAAGAAATAGATAAATTCACAATTATAGTTGGAGATTTTAATAACTCTGAATGTGATGTAGCCTGAAATTCAGTAAGGATATACAAGAACTTAGCAATGTCATCAACATATTGGATCAAATTAACATTTATAGAACCCTTCACCCAACAGCAGCATAATATACATCCTTCTCAATATCTCTTCTTGGCTTTTTCTTGCTTGTATGCCTCTCACAAGTTCTCTCAAGTTAGCAATCAGGGATTTTATACACACATATTGAATTGAAGACTTCGAACTATTCTCCTCTAATTTAAACCATTTCCTTCATCCCAACTCACAGCCTTTTCATATCTCTTATGAACTACCAGTATCAGATAAAGAAAAGGTAAGAGGAACATACAGAAATAATTATTGTATTTTCCTCCATAGCTCTAATTTAAAAAAATGTTAAAATTTCATAAATATATATAAAACATTTACTAGTAAGTAAATTACGAAAATAATAATAATCCACTCAGGTTTTAGAAATAGAATGTATCTTAAAAGCCTGTGTCCCTCCCTAATTACATTTGCCTTCTTTCTTACTAGAGATAACCATTATCCTGATCTATGAATAATTTATTCTTATGTTTTGCTATTTATGAATTCCTAAATAATAGCTTAATTTTTCTGGATTCTTAGCTGTGTAAAATTTAAATAATACTGCACCTATCCTTTTGATTCTTTTTTCACTCAATATTATGTATATGTTCACTCATATTAGGGAATGAATCATATAGTGTTCTATTTTATGAATATACAAACATGTTAAAATTCTACTGTTGATGTACATTTGAGTTGTTTCCGGTTTGGAGTTATTATAACAAAAAAAGGCTACTATGAACACATGATATGCACATATGCTTTTTTCTGTGGTATACAAATGGAAGTGGAATTCCTAAATCACAAGATATCTACATCTTTAATTTTCCTAGGTAATGCCTGTTTTCCACAGTGATTGCACCAGCTTACAATCCACCAAAACGGTATGTATTGCTTCATATTTTTACCAACACTCAATACTTCTGACAATTTAACTTCTGCTAATTGGACTATTTTATGTTAGCTCATTGTGATCTAAAATCACATTTTCCTAATTACTAATAAGGTTGATAATCTTTTTATATGATTATTAACTGAATGTCCTCTTTGGTCATGTGATGCCTTTTAAAATTCTTTTGGAATCTTAGGTTCTATAATCACTCTTTCCTTTACAGTTTCTCTGAGAATAAAAATTGTCATTGGTATTGGCTTTCTGATCTCTGCAGCCATTTAGCATTACCTCCGAGAGTTCATAAAAGCAGTGCCAAGAGGCACCAAGTGTTCCCACCTCACCACAAATCTGATTTCACACCACTATACAAGCTCCTCTAGAAAGAGTTGAGTCATCTTCCATCTGAACACCACCTCACTCAAGTCTACCTTATCCATTACCCCTTTATTTCTGAAGAAGAGAGATTAGGATTTGAAGTATTCATAAAGTAAATATCTTGGAGATTTAAGTTCCATAAAATAATTCATCAGATATCTGTATCTTCTCATTTTAAAGAGGAAGAAGTAAATACTCAGAAACATAAACAGATCCAGATTTAGAATGTAGAATTGTTTTAAAAATAACCTTCTTATAATTTTTAGATCAAAATTAGAAGATTATTTTTCTAATTATTACTATACTATACATTCATATAAAAAACATAAACAATGTGAAAATATACAAAGGAGAAAATAAAATTCACCCCATGTCCCATAAGCAGAAAGTAACTACTGCATATTTTTTGGAATAAATTTCTAAATCTCTCTTTCTCTCTCTCTCTTTCTTTCTCTCTCTTTCTCTCTCTCATTCTATCTCTATATGTCTATCACATTTTTATTAGCATTTAGTTTATTTCACTTTATTGCATACAATCCTATATAATAAAGTGGTGATATGCAAATCGACCATCATGCCCTCACACAAGATGGCTTCCCCCATGTGGTCAAAGATGGCGGTCCCCATGTAGTCACAAGATGGCCACCACAAGATGGCTGGCAGGGGAGGGCAATTGTGGGCGATCAGGCCTGCAGAGGAGGACAATTGGGGGAGACCAGGCCTGCAGGGGAGGGCAGTTGGGGGAAACCAGGCCAGCAGGGGAGGGTAGTTGGGGGCAATCAGGCTGACAGGAGAGGGCTGCTGGGGGCAATCAGGCCAGCAGGAAATCAGTTAGGCATCAATTAAGCTGCCAGGGGAGTGGTTAGGGGGTGACCAGGCTGGCAAGCAGAAGCGGTTAGGGGCATTAAGGTAGGCAGGCAGGAGAGCGGTTGGGAGCCAGCAGTCCCAGATTGTGAGAGGGATGTTCGACTGACGGTCTAGGCCCAATCCCTGTGGGAGGCGGACATTCCCAAAGGGGTCCCAGATTGGAGAGGGTGCAGGCTGGGCTGAAGAACACCCCCCTCCAGTGCACAAATTTTATGCACCAGGCCTCTAGTATATATATATATATATATATATATATATATATATATATATATATATATATATTCTCCAGCAACTGGAATGGCAGAACAACCAGAATGACCAAAATGACTGATGGCTATGACATGCACTGCAACAGCCAACCAGCCTGATTCGGGCCCTGACCAACCCCCCCGCCCCCACCCAGCCCAGCCCCCGCACACTGATCTGGGGCAAGGCTGGCCAACCTACTATTGGCCCACAACACCCTGATTGGGGACAGAGTGGCCAGACAACCACCCACAACCCCTCCCCCACTCTGGCCCGGATGACAGGCCCCCATCAGGGTGGGCTGGCCAGACCCCACTCATGCATGAATTCATACGCCAGACCTCTAGTAGTAAAATAAATACCTTTGACATATGTCATCTCATGTTTATTATGTTTTCCTTATAAATTCTTAGAAAAATGTCTGTGTTAAAACACACTCATATTTTGGTAGTTTACTCTCATTAACAAATTCTCCTGCAGAAAGTACAAATCTATAATGATGAAAGCACAATATGCACATCGACCGAATGGCTAAGCAGCAGAACCACCATCGGAAGACCATGCTATGACACCCACTGGTTCCAGACCCGCCAAGGTGGGTGCAATGCCATTGGTCGGGGACCTGGCCATCACCCCATGATTGCTTCACAGAGGGAGGCCCAGGCCACCAACCAGTGGGCTGCAGCAAGTGGGTGGGGCCTCCCTCTTCAAGGGCAATCCTTCAGAACCCTGGCCGGGTGGGCAGGGCCTACCTCTTTGGAGTGATTGATTGTCACATAGAGAGAGGCTCAGGATATCTGGACAGCGGCGCTGTGGGCTAGGCCTCCCTCTTCAGGGTGATCAATCATAGGGCTCCCAGACTGTGAGAGGGTGCAGGCCAGACTGAGGGGACCTCTCCCATAGTGCATGAATTTTATGCACCAGGCATCTAGTTTACTATAAGAGTCATGGTTTTTGTCCTAGTTGGTTTATCTCAGTGGTTATAGCATTGGTCTATGGATTAAAGGGTGTGGGTTTGATTCTTGGGTCAAGGGCACATACCATGGTTGCAGGCTCAAATCCTGGTCCTGGTTGGGGTGTGTGTGGAGGCAACCAGTTGATATGAGGTGTCTCTCTCACATAGATGTTTCTCTCTGTCTCGCTCTATACCTCCTATTCTCTCTAATAAATAAACAAACAAATAAATAAATAATCAATGGAGAAAATATCCTCAGGTGAGGATTAAATAAAAAGAGTGTTGGTTTCCTCATGCCCTTACTATATTCAATATAAATCTTTTTAATATTTGTCAGTCTGACAAGTAAAAATGTGATTAGATCATCATTTTGTGGGTATTTCCTTGATTACCAGCTATGTGGACATACTGTGGTATGTGAAAATGTGTCTATCTCAACATGCTTTAGCAGCTAGAATTAGGCAGCCAATTATAGCTGCTACCCATTAAAATGAACATTGGAAGGGGAGTGACATAATATAATGGGTCAGAAGTTCCACGAAGTAGCCACCAAGGAGTTGAGAGGCAAATTACATGGCATAAACCAAATACTCAAACATGTGGAATATAGCAGCATATCAGCTATTAAACTGCATCAGGGCCAGCAATGTCACATGCCCAGTGACAATTTTGACAATGGTGATATCCTCAACACACACCTCCTATAGCAAGATCTTGTCTGTGCAGACTTTCTTAGATCCTACCCAGTCCTACTTCTCATCCTTTGTGTTGATTATGCGAGCCACCTAATACCTTTTCATCATAAAATAAGCAGAATATGTTTCCATTTGCACCTCCACTTCCTGGGTAGTTCCATGACTATCTTTCCTTGAACTAATACATAAAGCATTAAAAACAGCTTACCCTCTGTTTCTGCCACCACCTGGTATAACAAAATTCCAAACATAATTTTCAGACATATATGTAGTGAATTTGATTCAGGAAATTATATTTAAACCAGCAAGGGTTAAGTCTAGACTCATATATGCCTTAAGAATTTTATATTTGCATTGCAATTTTCTTTTCATTTTAAGAGGAAAAATATAAGAAAGTACAATATTTATTCATGTACCCTGTTGATAAAGAAACATGAAAGCATTATTTAAAATAGGTGCCATTCACCACCATATGTACATGTTGGAAGCTGCAAGTAATAACTATTGAAAGTAAATTTTCCTCTACAATATTATCAACTACCCACATCAGGAATTTTGAAGAAAGGAGAAAATGAGTGATTCTTCAGTTAAAAACCCCAGAGATCACAGACTAGGATCTAAATGTTTAACCAGATTTAACAACAAATAAAGCCCACCTCTCCTATTTTATTTAAATTCTAGAAGCCCATTGCAGGAAGATTCCTGCAAGAATAGGGTTTCCTGAGCCAGAGTGAAGCCCCCTTCTTTGCTGCCCCACTTCCTCCCATCTCCGCTGCCTCACTCCCTCCTTTCTTCGCTGCCTTGATCCCTCCCTTCTCTGCTGCATGGCTCTCCTTCTGCAGCACTTGGCTTCCTTCTAGGCTATCTTCAGTCTTCACTCTGCACCTGTGTATACAAATTAACCGCCATCTTGGCTAGGTTAATTTGCATAGAGTCACTCTGATTGGCTGGTGGGTGTGACTTGGCTGGTGGGCATGGCTTAGGTGTCTCAGAGTTATGGTTAATTTGCATATTACTCTTTTATTAGATTAGATGCCTCCACATAAGATTCCTTCTGCATACAAGGAATATATACCAGATTCCCATTGCTCATCATGACACTGCTTTCTACCCAAGTCAAAGCACACCTGCCTCATCAAAGGAAACTCCAAAGGAGGTACTATATGCATGAGGACAGTGGTCTCAGAAATGAACACCAAAGCAAGTGAAAAGTGAACAATAGCCATATAAAATAATAATATGTTTTTGTGGTTAAAATTATAATTAAAAGACATAATCAGTAACATGTAAGTCTGAGGATGGGGTGTTAAATAGAAATAATATGTTTTATAGTTCTTGTATTTACTGAGAGGACAATGGTATCATATATATATATACACACACACACACACACACACATGCATACTAGAAGTCTGGTGCACAAATTTGTGCACAGGTGGGGTCCCTTGGCCTGGCTGAGATTGGCACGATTGGGGTTGTGTTGCCCGGTCCTGATTGGGCCAGTGGGGGCCAGCCAGCCTGGGAGGGACTGCGGGAGGGCTCCAGCGCGTGTCGGGCCTGTATCACCCAGTCCCCATTTGCCGGATCCCAGCAGCAAGCTAACCTACCGATCAGAGCATCTGCCCCCTGTTGGTCAGTGCATATCATAGCTACTGGTCCACCAAGCAGTTGACCCATCAGTGGGACACTTAGCATATTGGGCTTTTATATATGTAGATATATATGCTTAAAAAACTGGCCGATCAGCTGACCATTTGACTGTCTGACTGGGCTATGATGCACACTGACCACTGGGGGCAGATGCTCACCGCAGAAGCTGCCGAGCTGCAGTGACTTGGCAGCTGCGATTCTCAGGTGATGCACCCAGAACCGGAGAGGAGGGAGTCCTATTCCAGGGTGCGTCACCTGAGAACCACCCTCTCATAATCTGGGACCCCTCGGGGGATGTTGGAGAACTGGTTTTGGCTCTATCCCTGCAGACCAGGTCAAGGGACCCCACTCGTGCACAAATCCATGCACCAGGCCTTTAGCCCATTGGCTCCCCACTTCGGGTCTGGTTCCCCACTGGGACTCCAGCCCATTGCAGAGGTTGTGGGTCTGGCCCTTACAAAACTTTTCGACTAGATTAGCTAAATGATGAGATGTGCAAGACCTACTAAGTGAGTTGCCAACATCTGGCATCCATGCTGGCCCATCTCCTTAATGTCGATTTCCAGTGGAGGCAGCGAATGTTTCCACTACCTCTCTCAGCTGGGAAACTGACCATGGCTTCCCTCCTTCTGGGCAGACAGTAGCACCAGAATGCAATCTCTGGGGAGGGAAGGAGGTGAAGGAGCAACTCGGATGAGAAGGAGGCGGTTCCGGCCACCACAGGACTCTGCCTGGGCAGAAGTGCCTAGGGGGGAACTTGATATTGAATAGGGTCCTGCCCTAGACTGACTGGATTCCAGGCTAAGTCCTGTTTGCTAAATAATTGCATTTTGCAGCTAAATGCCCACAAGTCCTCAGTTACTGCCAAACTTAAGGTAAAGAGAGATAAAAGATGCAAAATAGATACAGAGAGAAAGTGACATAATATTGGGAGAAGAGGGGAGGTAGTTCAATTCTGGGGTGCATCACCCAAGAACTGCCCTCTTGCAATATGGGATCCCTTGGGTAAGGGTGTCGGAGAGCCAGTTTTGGCCCGATCCCCACAAACCTGTCTGAGGGACCTTCCAGGTGCACAAATCCATGCACTGAGCCTCTAGTTGAAATACATTTGAACATTAATGAGATAAGATTAAAAATTTCAATTTCTAGGTTAATCCCTAAAACAACAGAAAATGTGAGCAGAGGAAATAAATTCTTTAGATGCTTCTTCTATTTGATTTCATATTTCTAAACAATTCGTTATATGTTTATAGGGTTATTTTATTAGTTTTAGACACTACCCATTAATTAAGGTTTATGTTACCTGACACTTTTATGCTATCAACATACCATTTTCCCTTTTCATATTCTCCCAATATAGTTGTATCATACAGAGCTGGGAGAAGAAGTCCCTATGGGCAGTATGAACTACAGGCTGTAAAAATCAGTGCAAATTGGGGCTCAGTGACACAAAGGCTGCTGGAGACCCAGGTGTTCCTCTTAAAAATCTGGCACCACAAACTGAACTTACAAGGTCCTGCTTCCTCTTAGTTCCAGCACCAGGGCAAGGCTCTGTGAAACACAGACAACTGGATTGTCTGGCATAGGGACAGCAACTCAGCAGTGGCTTTCTCCCAGACTGAGGTGCTTTCAAGGATCACTGTGTCTATGCTGGAACCTCTCAGGTCTCAAGGCTGACTGGAAGTCATTTCAGTTTGCTCTGCTCTGGTGATTCCCTAAGACCTTACCTCATTCAATTTACAACCCTACCCAAGCTGTGTGCAGTGGCTTTTGCATATGAATGGCCTTTCCTCCTCAGGGTAAAATCTCTCAAACAAGCTGCAGCTGGGTCAGGGAGCCCCAAACTTATCAATAAAAGGCCCAAGACCTGGCATAATTAAAATGCCAAGGGCTAAAGACAAAGAGAGAATCTTAAAAGAAGCAAGAGAAAAACAGTTAGTTACCTACAAGGGAGTACCCATCTGACTGTCAGCTGATTTCTCAACAGAAATCATGCAGGCCAGAAGGGAGTGGCAAGAAATATTCAAAGTGATGAATAGCAAGAACCTACAACCAATATTACTTTACCCAGCAAAGCTATTATTTAGAATTGAAAGTCAGATAAAGAGCTTCACAGACAAGAAATACTAAAGGTGTTCATCACCACCAAACCAGTATTACATGAAATGTTGAAGGGTATTCTTTAAGAAGAGAAATAAGAAGAAAAAGAAAAAAAGAAAAATATGAATAACAAAAACATACTTATCAACAAATGAATATAAAAATCAAAATAAACAAATAAGAAATCTAATGGATAGAATAAACTGGTGAGTAAAATAGAATCAGAAGCATAAAAATGGAACAGACTGACAATTCTCAGAGGGAAGGGAAGTCGGGGGGAGAGATTAAACAAAGACCTTATATGCATATATGCATTACTTATGAATATAGACAATAGGGTGGCAAAAGCCTGGGGTGGGGTGGGAACTGGGTGCAGGGGGGCAATAGGGGAAAAAAAAGAGGAACATCTGTAGTAACCTCAACAATAAAGATTTTTTAAAAAAGCCAGAAGCTTTTATAAGTCTGGGCACATACTAGTATTTTCTTCCTTTTTCTATCTTGTACCAATTTACACCATATTATCAAAATATGACATGAACCAGGCAAAACTAACTTTAAACTTAGTTCTTTATCCACCACATCAACCATATCAACCAGGAAGTAACTATTCTCCTCATGCATTAAAATGCTGCTTCACAGATTTTTAAGAACTATAAAAATTCTTCCTATTAGAATAAATTGAGAAAGAATCTGGGTGCTAGTCAGCACAGACAAAAAAAGAAAAATTCTCTCTCTCTCTCTCTCTCTCTCTCTCTCTCTCTCTCTCTCTCTCTATCTATATATATATGTGTGTGTGTGTGTGTGTGTGTGTGTGTGTATTATATATATGTAAAGATTTATCTCAATATATTTTAAGATTATATTATAAAATGGACCCTTTTTCAAGTGAATACATACTAGTATATACTTAAAAGTTTTGCATAATGCCTATTCTTTATCCTCCCTGCCCTGACATGGTGCAGTCAATATTTATCATTTTATATAATTCTCTAATTTTATCTACATTGCCAATAAACCTGAAATGTCAATGAAAATTTAACTGATTCTTAGGAGTACATATTTTGGCTACTGCTTAGTTAAATGAAATTCAGGTTACTCTCCACTTCCCAACTTTTGTTAGCTGGATTTTCCATCCTTGCTTTTGTGATTTTATTCTTATAAATAAGATCTCCACAAATTGCATATTTATAATAGTTACTGTGATAATAATTATCATAGTAAATATGATACGTTAACTCCTGATTCTGAATTATGAAAACTATTCATCCTTCAGCATTCACAATTATGAGCCTTTCAGAAGCATTCATCTTCTTTAAATGTTTTCAATACTACTGACCCTCTATTTAAATGCCAAGTCCTGATGTTGGAAGGATCTCCCAAAATAACCATTTGCGTATTCGCTCTGGCTCTGAGAGAATAATGTCCAAACCATTGCTTCCCTTGCACCAGGAATCTCCAGCTATTAGAAACAGCAAGTGAGCATAAAGGAGGAGGCGGGAAGGTGGGGAGCTGGTTAGCCATGACCGCCTGCCAGGTCGGGGACCCTCCCCATGCACGGATTCTGTGCACTGGGCCGCTAGTAATAAGTAAAATGGACAGGCCTCATATCCTCAAGGAGACTGACATCCACATGACCACAGCTAACAATCTGTAGCTAGCTAAGACACCTCTACACCACAGTATCATGACTGGCATTTTTATTTCTCAATAGCAGTGTTGTTATTTTCCATTATTAGGAAGAGTGGGGAAGGAAGAAGAGAGAAAACGGATGTGGTGTGAGGGTAAAAAAGGGCAGGGAGCACAGCAGAACGATTTTTCCTCTAAACAAGCAACTATGCTACCAAGTTTGATCTGAAACTTGTAAATAATAATGTTTGCTTCTATTGAGCTCTTCCTATCAAACATCTCTCAAACATGATTGATACCAAAGGTTTAACAAGAGAAATAAATTCATTCTTTAAAGAGCTATCTTTATGAGTATAAAATATTGAGAAACTATTCAAGTAAATGTTTATGCACAATTTAAAATTTAAATACCTTAAAAGATATATCACACAAGTTTAGCATTAGAATAGTAAACCACTAACTTATCTAACACCATTCGACAACTTAAATAATTTTAAGGAATCTTTAATGAAGCTATTTTAGCAAAATAAAAAATCTGAATTCTTCTAAATAGGCAAAATTTGAAAGGAGAATGTTATTTGAAATCTTCAATGGCTCTAGGCTAATATTTTTAATACTAATTAAAAAACAAAACTAGTAACACAAGGATTTTTCCTATTTGAGAATACATTTTAGTTTTCCATTGTGATTAAATTACTTAAAAGTAATTTTACCATAATTACAACAATATTTTATCCATTTTTATGTAACATGGACTCATGGACAAATGATCAAAATCAAATCACAGAAGGATTATAATTACTAAAACTGAAAATGATCCCTGAAATTGGAGCTAAATATTCTTTAGCTAATAAAGCACATGGACAGCTATGAAAGCACAGTGATTCAAAATTTGTCAAAAGTAATTGTTGATATTAAACCTTAGATGTCACTGCATATCGAACTGCTGTCTTCTCCTCATATCAAGCCCACCCAATTTTTCAGTCCTCCCTCTGGTTCACCACACTACTTATTAAATGATACAAAAAAACCACTTAACACACACATTAAAAATAAAAAAGCTTTTTCTTGTATAATACAATAATTCCAGAGAAACATATACTGCTTTATTGGTGTTTCTGTTTCATGTTAAGAGGGAAAGACATAACTAAAAGTTTTGTGGTACTTGTATGTTTGAAACTGTGCTTTAGCTGGCTGCCATATCCACGGAGGATGGTTGGAGACAGAGAATCGTTAGATTCAGTTACGGCAGTTTATTTTATTTATCTATTTATTTTTTAAAATATATTTTATTGATTTTTTACAGGGAGGAAGGGAGAGATAGAGAGTTAGAAACATCAATGAGAGAGAAACATTGATCAGCTGCCTCCTGCACACCTCCCACTGGGGATGTGCCCGCAACCAAGGTACATGCCCTTGACTAGAATCGAACCTGGGACCCTTCAGTCCACAGGCCGACGCTCTATCCACTGAGCCAAACCAGTTAGGGCATCAGATGTGGCAATTTATATACCTCACAACCATTCCATGATATAGCTTCTAAAATTAACATCCTTAAGCTAGTCTGCAAGAATATGTCAAGACTTTTTTCATGCAATTCATCAGTATCTCACTATTTCTTTCCATGCTAGTTAAGATAATCACGATCCAACCTAAGTTGTTGACTGCCACTTCTGTTTGGAATACTACTCTATGTACTCCATAAGTCTTCATTTCTTCAAAATCCAAGTCCAGCAATGTCATTTAGTTGCCTTCTCAGCATTTATTCACCATTTCCCCTTCTGACTAGCCTCTTGTTTCCATTTATGACATAGGTGCTTCTTAAGGAATTTAATTCCCTCCCACTGGTAGTGATGGAGTATATATACATTCCATTCCCCCTAATCACAGTGATTGATTCCAAAATTCAGAAGTGCTCCAAGAATTCCAGGCTTTACCCCAGGATAACTCATTCTCTGGACAGGGAGATGAGTGTGTAAAGTCTGGAACGCTGAAGTCATTGTGTCAGGTACCAAAAGAAGGGTGCTGAGGGGGCTGATTGCAAAGAAATGGAGCCAGCCTCTTAGACATTAGGTATTTCAGGATCAATCTTTTTTTTTAGAAACCAAATATACATTGAATGAGTCATTTTAATTTTTAAAAGATGGTTGGATTTAAGTTTTATGTTACTAGCACTGGAAATCACCTACATTGCCTACTATACATAGTATATACATCGTCTTCTGGAAGTCTTTAATTCTTTATCTCACCTTACTGATTCTGTTCTCATTGTTTCTTCAACTGTGAAGCAACAGAGTACTAGGATAGTCTGCAATAACCCTCACTAATAACAATGAAAATGACATAAGTCTATTTTGGTATATAAAAAGTTCCTAATTAGATTATAGCTTCTAAAAGCATAAAGAAAATCCTCTGCTGCATTTTTCTTCAAGAACAAAATACCATGTTTCTCTATAAAACACAGTCAGTGCATATTGAATGCCAGTAAATGTGGTGAACAGTAAAGTGAGTTTTCCAGATAATGACTTAGTAATATACACCTTCTGATTCATAGATTATTTAAAGCACCTGAAATTGCACTTGAGAGATATTGAATTCGGCTGGTCACATGGTCATTCCTTTTTAAATTAATGTAAAATCATAAATATTTACTGTAAGATTTTCTTCCAACTCTATATTCATCAATTTCATCATTTTACCTCAATATTTCAGTGACAACTTTCTTCAATATAGAAAAATAAAATGGAGTACAGGTCCTGACAAAGTATAAAAAAGAAAATATAAACTTGTAGTTTTACCAGCTAACTTCACAAATTGAAATCCCCTGGGAGGGCAGTTACAGTAAGACAAATGCAATGCTCAAAGGGAATTTTATAGACACTCGCCTAAAACTGGTATGTCACTTGTCATAGCAAAAAGACCTGCTAAACTAGCCCAATATTTCGATAATTTGATTTCATTCATGAATAAAATACATGACAGAAAAGGCTAATCCATAAACCTAAAATTCAGTGGTAAGCACAGGGTGTTCTGCTAATTCCACTTAATATTCCCTTTTTAATTGTTTCAATCTTTGAATAACTAAGTCTGTTAAATACAGTTGCATTTGTTTCCTAGGTCAGAAATCAAATATACGGAAGCTGTGGAAAGCTAATTTTTTTTTCTTCAAGCAATTAAATCTCCTTTAAAGACAAGGTTTTGCTCATCAAAGACCTGAACAATTGCAATTAGCCTTTCAACAGGATTGTTTCCGGCACATGGCTTCCTGACATGATCTCATCTTTGAGTGTTATTAGTTTGTTTTGTGTCGGTAACTGTGCTAATTTCTATCATTAAAAGTGAGTGAAATATTTCTGGAGTCTCCTGAGTGTTTATAATGAATGGTAGGCTAGTCTAAAATTTGATTCCAAATATCACAAGTTGATAATTGTGCTGGTGCTAAAACTCTCCATTAAATATTCATGTAATAGTAAAGGTGTCACTTAGGTGTGTTTTTGTTTTATAACATCTAACTGTCATTACAAAGAAAGAATACAATAGGCTAAAATAATTTAAAAGTGAAAGTAGGCTTTCAGATTTTCAATGTAGTATATACCATATTCATCTCAGTAATCTAGACAGAGATAAGCAAAATAGGATTTGAGGATTTCCATTGCTGCATTGCTTGAATTACTGTGAATAGTCACACATAAAAGCTATTTGTGTGGATTTTATAGGTTAATTCTTCTAGTTGGTTAATATCTAAAAGGAAAAGAAATAATTAATTTCCATTTCTTCCATCTAAAAAGTTAAAATCCATTGTTGCATGGAACAGTCTCATGATACTTTATACTAGACATTCGGAGGGAGTAGAAAGGCCAGTCAGGGAAAAGGGAAATGGGAGAAAATTCATATTTAAGTTCCAGTGTATTTTACATATGCAGTCTTATTTAATTCCAAGGAGGAAATTTTATTATTTATATTATATATATAGGAGGAAACTGAAGCTTCTGAAACTTACTTGTTCAATAAACACATAAATTTTGTTACATATGTTAACATTTCAAATCACTACAACATTAATGATGGACTTTGCAGCTAAGCTAACTCATTTGTTTTGCAGCCTTCACAATGAACCATGGAAATGAAGTTCTTATGATAAATCCCTCATGTTAAAGAGAGATCTTTTGATTGAATAAAGAAAGTGATCTAGGAAGAATTAGAATAGGATTCCAGATATTTATTGTCACTCATGTCATTACATTTAGTGAGTATTCTTTATAATGTCTTTATAGTTTTGCAACATTTTTTTTGTTTTCATATAGAGTCCTATCAGATCTCTCATGACCTTTATCTTCAACTAGAGGCCCATTGCAGGAAGATTACTGCAAGAATAAGGCTTCTTCAGCCTATTCCTTCAAGAATAGGGCTTCCTGAGCTCTATTCAGCTCCCTGCTTTTTCTGCTGCTTTGCTCCCTCCCGTCTCCACAGTCTCTGCTGCCTCGCTCCCTCCCTTCACTACTGCTTCACTTTCTTCTGCAGCACTTGGCTTCCTTCTAGGCTGTTTTCAGTCTTCACTCCATCTGTGTATACAAATTAACTGCCATCTTGGCTGGGTTGATTTGCATACAGTCACTCTGATTGGTTGGTGGGCGTGGCTTGGCTGGTGGGCATGGCTTAGGTGTCTCAGAGTGAGGGTCAATTTGCATATTACTCTTTTATTAGATTATACTAGGGGCTCAGTGCACAAAATTCATGCACTGGAGGGGGGTTCCTCAGCCCAGCCTGCCCCCTCTCACATATTGAGAACCCTCAGGGGGTGTTCTACTGACGGCTTAGGCCCACTTCCTGCTCCCCTTGGGGAGCGGGCCTGAGCCACAATCTGGCCTCCCTTTTTGGGAGGCGACCAGGCTAATCAGAGGAAGCCACCAGCCCCATCACTCTGCTGCTGTAGCCACTCCCAGTCACTGTAGCCACCAAAGTGTTTTCATCAACACGGACTCCAGTCCCTTCACCATGAAAAAATTATAACTTTCTTCAGGCATTTTCAAGATATGTCTTTCATAGGATATGACATTTCTTTCTTTGTTTTTTTTTTTTAACCTCACCTGAGAATATGTTTCCATTGATTTTTAGAGAATGTGGAAGAGAAGGGAAAAACAGAGAGAAACATCAAAGTGAGAGGAAGACTTTGATTGGTTGCCTCCTGCATGTACCCTGACCTGGGCCCCTGCCAGGAAGAAGCCTGCAAACTAGGTACATGCCCTTGGTCACAACTGAACCCAGACCCTGCAGTTCAATTCAGAAGGCTTAGGCATTATGCACTGAGCCAAACCAGCTAGGGCAGGATATGACATTTCTTAGCCCTCCAGCAGTGAACCTTCATTTTTTTCCTCCAGGAGTGTGGTAGAAAAACCCTAGATCGGTTTTTGGATTCTTATTACCCAAGTTACTAAGAATATTACCAGTGGCATACAGAGAGCTTAGCCAATGAACAGTAAGAAAGGTGTTTCCTCTGTAGTTCACTCTGATCACTGGCCCCACCCCTGCCCTTCCAATCCCAGCTCCACCCCTGCACAGGCCTATAATCTCTGGCTGAGGCTGCAGGCCTGGGCAGGGGACCCCCAAACCCCTCCAATCGCTGGCTTCACAGAGCCCAGGCCTCTGTAATCACTGGCTCTGATCCTGCCCCCTGCCATTGCTGGCTCTGCCCTTGCCCCACTGGCAGCCTTTGGCCAAGGCTGCAGGCCTGGGCAGGGACCCCCAGACCTCTAATTTGCTGGCTCCACTGGTACCTAGACCCCTGCGATCACAGGCTCCACCCCTACCTTTCTGATCACTGGCTCTGTGGAGCCCAGGCCCCTGTGATCTCTGGCCTTGCCCCTGCCCAGGCCTGAGGCTTCTGGCAAAGGCCTCTGGCCTAGGCATGGAACCCTCAGCCCCCTCTGATCACCTGTTCTGCCCCTCGGGGCCCCCCCGCCTCCCCCACCTCTTGCCTGGCTAACAGTCCTGACCACTTCAGTGACAGGGCTGAGCCAGACTGGGCACCGCCATCTTGTGGCCATGGGGGAAGCCATATTGTGGCTATGGGGGCGGCCATCTTTGTCAAGGAGTGATGTCTGATTTGCGTATTACTCTTTTATTAGATAAGATGGTATCATAAATTGAATTATGGTTATCACATGTTCTGATTGTTTCTTGTTGATATATAGAAATGATATTGCTTTTGCATATCTAATCTAATAAAAGAGAAAGATATGAATTGACTGTACCTTCATGATGACCACCAGCCAATCAGGAGTGAATATGCAAATTAACCCAACAAAGATGGTTGGTTAATTTGCATATGCAGGTGCCAAGCGACTGGGGGCGGGGAAGGATGGTTGAGTCATCACCATGGCAACCATGCAGGTGTTTCACACCACCCCAGCTGGGCCTCTGGGCAGCATGGGAAAGCAGAAAGGCAGCTCTGGGCTAGAGTGAAGGTGGTGCTGGCAGCCAGGGAAAGAAAGGGCCATTCTTGCATGAATCTTTGTGCATCAGGCCTCTAGTCTTATCTTATAAAACAGAAACATGCAAATTGATTGTATCTATGCTATACCCACAAGCCACACCCACCAGTCAGGAGTGAGTATGCAAATAAACCAAACCAAGATAGCAGCGGCCACAGAGCTGGAGTGAACAGGAGGCTTGAGTTGCCACCGGTGATGGAGAAAGCCAAGCTTCCTGCCTGCTCTAACCAGCTGTGGGCTCAGCTCAAGGCTACAAAATTTCAATTACAGAAGATAAATAAATTCCAGTTCCTGCTTCCAGCCATAAATCCCTCACCCAGGCTGATTAGGCACCCCAGTGGGGACCACCACCCTGACAGGGATGTGGCCAGCATGCAAACAGACATCAGCCCCTCACCCACGCTGGCCAGGCACCCCAGCAGGAACCCCTACCCTGAAGGGGCTGCAGCCAACCTGCAAATAACCATTAGCCCCTCACCCAGGCTGGTCACACCCTCATGGGGTGAGGTTCGTCACTGGTGGACTTGGCCAGCCTGCAAACAGCTCTGAGCCCCTCACCCATGCTGGCCAGTGGGACACCCCAGTGGGACTCCCACCTTGATCCAGGACACCCTTCAGGGAAAACCACCCATGCACCAGGCCTTTATTCTATATAATAAAAGGGTAATATGCAAATTGACCCTAACAGCAGAATGACTGGGAATGACTGGTCACTATGTCACACACTGACCACCAGGGGGCAGATGCTCAATGCAGGAGCTGCCCCCTGGTGGTCAGTGCACTCCTACAGGGGGAGCTCTGCTCAGCCACAAGCCAGGTAATGGCTGCCAGTATAGCAGTGGTGACGGGAGCCTCTCCTGCCTTCTCAGCAGCGCTAAGGATGTCTGACTGCAGCTTAGGCCTGCTCCCTGCTGGCAAGTGGATATCCCCTGAGGGCTCCCTGGCTGCCAGAGGGATGTCTGCCAGCTTAGGCCTGATCCCCCGGGGAGATGGCCTAAGCCAGAATGTGGACATCCCCCAAGGCGTCCCAGACTGTGAGAGGGCACAGGCTGGGCTGAGGAACCCTCCCGAATGCACAAATTTTTGTTCACCGGGCCTCTAGTGTATTTATAACAGATTAAGTAGTTTGGCAACAATATATATTAAATTATTGTTCTCATTTTGACATTTAGACATACTATCTGTGGGAAGCCGCCTATTATCTTCTCTAGCATAGAGGTGTGGACAAGGAGCCTGAAATCCTGGTGATCCTTGAAGCCCTGGCAAATGTCAGGATTATGCCCCCACTGTTTAGTTGAGACAGTGGTAGCTGAAGCAACTTGCTCACCAGGTAGTCATCTTAACTAATAAAAGCATAATATTGAAATTAACCATTTCTCCGGGATGTGGTAAGCCACGCCCACCAGCCAATCAGAGCGACTGTATGCAAATTAGCCTGGCCAACATGGAGGCCACCATTCACGGACATCAGTAAACGGCAGTTTCCATTGCAGTAGGAGTGAAAGTGAAACTGCGGCCCGCTCTGCTTAAACTGGCTCAAGCAAAACACATGTTTGCAACAAAATAACAATCACAGAATCCTCGGGAGCTGAAGGAAACAGCAGGCCTGGCCTCACCACTAAGTAACATTGTCTCATTATAGACATTGCGAGGTGAAGCAGAGAGGAG
>PVJC01034907.1:0-18563 GCA_004026665.1 Murina feae
TTGGAAAAGAACCACGACCTTCCGGTACCAGCCCTTCCCCGAGCCCGTGCGCGCGCCTCCGTACCTCTGTACTTTGCTTCCGCTGCTGCTCTGAGTCTCAGACTCTTCTCTGGTTGTAGGATTTACACTCAGCCAGCCGTCCTGCGGGTGCGAGTGGTGTCCGTGTGTTCTTTTCGTGGTTTTTCTGAAATAGTTGTTCGCAGCTGCATATGCGGTGTCTACCCTATGCCGCCATCTTGTTTCTCTCCTCCCACTGCTTCTTTGATTGCTTCTCTGATCATTCATTTCCTACAGCTCCCACCAGGCTCATCTTCCTCTGGCAGCCCTGCACATGTTGGCATCGACACTTGCTCTCTCATCCCACACTCTCACCAAACAATCTCAGTTCCTTTGTCTTTCTCTATTGCCCACATCTCTGGTGTCTCCCAAATTCACACCACTGGGCCAGACGTCTCTTTTGACTTTCCAGTGACCTAACTGGTAGGTACATGCACTTGAATATCTGGTGGACACTATTCTTTTGCTTATTTAACAGGTTAGTACCTACCATTTGCCAGGTACTATGTGTGGTTATTGTGAATGTTCTAGTGAACAAGGCCAGTGAGATCTCTGGTTCATGGAGTTTATTTGTCTAGCAGAGAAGATAGACTGACAAACATGCCCCACATGAGCTAACACACTGTCCCATCTTTATTAGCAGATTTGCTCAGCTTCCTGGTTTCTCAATTTCAGTTGATAATACAACCTCAGAGTTGCCTTAATTCCTCCTTCTTCTTCAGGCCCTATATTCAAGTCTGCCTCTTACATTCTTGTGTCTCCTCTGTCTCCATTCCCTTTTTATTATCACTACCACCTCAAGATCATTTCTCACTAGAAAACTCAGTTGGTTTTCTAGTTGGCTCTGTCTCTAGTTCTACATTCCTCAAATCCATTTTCTACATCAGTTTTTCTAAAATGAAAATTGGGGTGTGCCTCTCCCCTCTTTACATCCTCTGGTGGAGTGTCTATCTGGCTCCTACCTCTTGGAGCAATGGATCTTTTCCTTTTGATGGGAAGCCATTTCATGGGTCTGACCCTGCCTCACCTCCTTCTTATATACCCCATGCTTCTGGCCACAGTGATTTAGTTTTAGAATGAGCAAGCCAGGGCCAAGTAGAAACATCCTATCTAATAAAAGAGTAATATGCAAATTAGGCATCACTCTGTCACAAAGATGGCAGCGCCCATGGCCACAAGATGGTGGCTCCCAGTCCGGCTCAGCCCCATCACTAAAATGGTCAGGGCTGTTAGCCAGGCAGGTGGTGGGGGAAGTGGGGGGGGCCCTGAGGGGTGGAATAGGTGATTAGAAGGGGCTGGGGGTCCCCTGCCCAGAACAGAGGCCTTCACCAGAGGCTTCAGGCATGGGCAAGGGTGGTGCTGGTGATTGGAGGGGGCAGGGGCAGAGCTGATGATTGGAGGGGAATGAGAGTTTCCTACCCAGGCATAAGATGTGGGCCAGAGGCCTCAGGCCTGGGCAAGGGAAAGGCCAGAGATCACAGGGGGCTGGGCTCTACAGAGCCAGCGATCAGAAGGGCAGGGGTAGAGCCTGCAATCTCAGGGGTCTGGGCACTGGTGGAGCCTGCAAAGCAGGAGTCTGGGGGTCCCCTGCCCAATCCTGCATCCTTGGCCAGAGGTTACAGGCCTGGCCAGGGGTGGAGCTGGGCTTTGAGGGGCAGGGGTGGAGCCGGTGATCAGAGTGAACTACAGAGGAAACACCTTTTCTTACTGCTCATTGGCTAAGCTCCCTGTACTCCACTGGCAATATTCTTAGTAAGTTGGGTAATAAGAATCCCTAAAGGCAATCTAGGGCTTTTCCACCACACTCCTGGAGAAAAAAAATGAAGATCCACTGCTGGAGGGCTAAGAAGTGTCATATCCTGTCCTAGCTGGTTTGGCTCAGTGGATAATGCCTCTGCCTGCTGACTGCAGGGTCTGGGTTCAATTCTGACCAAGAGCATGTACCTAGGTTGCAGGCTCCTCCCTGGCTGGGGCCCAGGTCAGGGCATATGCAGGAGGCAAACCAATCAAAATGTTCCTCTTACTTTGATGTTTCTTTCTGTTTTTCCCTTCTCTTCCACATTATCTAAAAATTAATGGAAACATATCTCCAGGTGAGGAAGAAAGAAAGGAAGGAAAGAAGGAAGGAAGGAAGGAAGGAAGGAAGGAAGGAAGGAAGGAAGGAAGGAAGAAAGAAAGAAAGAAAGAAAGAAAGAAAGAAAGAAAGAAAGAAAGAAAGATCATATCCTATGAAAGACACATCTTGAAAATGCCTAAAGAAAGTTGTAATTTTCTCTTGGTGAAGGGACTGGAGTCTGTGTTGATGAAAACACCTTGGTGGCTGCGGTGACTGGCAGTGGCTATAGCAGTGGGGTGATGGGGCTGGTGGCTTCTCCTGATTAGCCTGATCTCCTCCCACAAAGGGAGGCCAGACTGTGGCTTAGGCCCGCTCCCTAAGGGGAACAGGGAGCAGGTCTAAGCCATCAGTAGGACACCTCCTGAGGGCTCCCAATATGTGAGAGGGGGCAGGCTGGGTTGAGGGAACACCCCCCACCCCAGTGCATGAATTTTGTGCACTGGGCCCCTAGTCATATATAGTGTTGGTGGGGCAATGGTCTCACTCTTGCTCTGAATTCTGAGCTGTCTCTTTCCCTTATCACAGAGAGACTCTGCAAAGACGAAGGTGATGCATAGAAAGAAGCAAAGCCACAGCAGAGCCTCAAGACACTGTTTGATCTCCTGGATTTAATAGCACATGAATCTAGCTTTATCCATGGACTTTACCAATTATAGAAGTCAATAGATTTGCTACGTTTGAATTGTAGTGGTGCCACTTACTGCCTATGTGACCTTGGACAATTACTTAACCTTTCTGTATATAAGTTTCCTCACCTCTAAAATGGGCATAATAGCCTTATTCAGTCTGGCTCAGTGGATAGAGCACTGGACTGCAGGCTCGATCCTGGCTCTGGTTGGGATACTTTTGGGAGGCAACCAATCAATGTGTCTCTCATATCAATGTCCATCTCTCTCTATCTCTCCCCATCCCTTCCACTCTCTCTAAAAATCAATGGAAAAATATTATCTGTTGAGAAGTAACAAAAAATAAATCCTATATAATAAAAGGATGATATGCAAATTGACCCTAATAGCAGAACCACTGGGAATGACTGGTCATATGACACACACTGACCACCAGGGGGCAGATGCTCAATGCAGGAGCTGCTCCTGGTGGTCAGTGCACTCCCACAGCAGGAGCTCTGCTCAGCCACAAGCCAGGCTGCCAGCTGCCAGCACAGCGGTGATGGTGGGAGCCTTTCCCGCCTCCTCAGCAGCACTAAGGATGTCCGACTGCAGCTTAGGCCTGCTCCCCGCTGGCAAGTGGACATCCCCCAAGGGCTCCCAGGCTGCCAGAGGGATGTCTGACTGCCATCTTAGGCCCAATCACCCGGGGAGCAGGCCTAAGCCAGCAGGTGGACATCTCTTGAGGGGTCCCAGACTTCAAGAGGGCACAGGCTGGGCTGAGGGACATCCCCCGCCCTCCAAGTGCACAAATATTTGTGCACCGGGCCTCTAGTAAGTAAATAAAATAAAATGGGCATAATAACAACAACTACGGTACCTCACAAGGTTGTAATGAGATTTAAATGAGTTAATGCATATGAAGGACTTAGAAAATGGACTGGGACATACTTAAGCGCTCAGTAAGTACTATTTCTGTTGTTATTACTTAACTGAGTTTGATCTTGAGTTTCTTTAACTTGCCATTGGGAAAGGACTACCAAGTCCAAACTACGTAACCTACTTATAAGGCTGATCAGCTCCCTCATATCTCCATGCCCTTAGCATGTTTGTATTGAACTTCCAAAGCTCCCAAGTGCTCATGATGCTTCAGGCCTTGTTTCCAGGTGTATAATGTTCTTTCTGCCCAGAATGCACTTCCCCATTCACCTGGCAAAGTCAGATAAGACTATTCTAAACAGCAAGAAGAAGCAACTAATTCAGGATAGCTAGGAATTGTGGGTCTGACTATGCCATTGATTATTGCTGATCTCTCAGTAATTCTCAACAATTTGTGTCCCCTCTTCCTTCATTCTCAAATGTATTTTTCTATTAAAAGAGTTCTATAGATTCATGGACATTCAAACATTACTTACTCTGCTCAAGTTTGAGATCAGGCTAAAACAACGTGACCAGTTAGCTCTCCCCATCTGCCATTGAGGAGACAAATTACAGAAGAAATATGGGATCCCCAGAGACACAGAGCTGTCTGACTAGATAGGCATCGAGACTAAGAAATTGGATATCAAGGAGGATGTGCTTCCTTTCTTAGATCTTAAGAGGGGACAAGCAAGAAACCTTCCTGGTCATGTTCTCTGACTCTCACACCTGCCTTTCCAAAAACTCAGATTTCTTAACTCTGACAGTGGCCAAATTAACCAGATTTTTAAAAGCAAGAATAGTTCTGCATTGTCTATAATGCCTCAGCCAGGTCTCTAGACTATTTGGGAACAGTAATAAAATCAAGATGCTACTTCCTTATTTCAGTGGGAAGATGCAGTCTCTGGGTCTGTACCCCTGAGGCTGTGTTTTACTGTTGGAGTCGAACAAATGTAAATAATTTAAAGCAATACCCCAATAGTCTTTTCCTCATTTAAACTTTATTCTATGTAAATTTACTTCAGGCCTGGAAAGCTCTGGCTATGCCTGAGAAGAAATGGCTGTGTTATTGCCGGAGTCCAGCCTGGCCACATTCCCCAGACACAGGCTAGCTCCTGGGTGGTAGAGCTTGGCTAAAAGACATGGATGCACACATAGTCGCTTTTTCATTTGCCCACACTGCTATTTGAATGAGACTGTTAAGGGATCTAGATGTGAAAACATTATATACCAGCAATAGACACATCCCCAAGTGTGTGCATATGGCCTAAATTAGACCACCTAAGTAGGCTGTGTGCAATACCTAGAAATTACAAAGAAGAATTGGGTAATGAGAGGCAGCAGCTTGCAAAGCCAGCCCACCAACCACGAGTGCTCAGTATTCCTAGAAGGGCTTCCTGGGGGAAGGGGAGGAGTGAAATGGAGGTACATTACACATGTGTGGGAAGTGTATCCATTATTTCTTCCCTTCTCTCACCCCTACAATCCATTTCCACCCAGCTTCTCTGTAGAAACAGGACCTGGCTTACAACCCAGGCCCCATCAGCTTAAGAGGTCACATTGTCTTCAAAAACTTATATTTCTTTTTATTTATTTATTTTAGAGAAAGAGAGGAAGAGCACACACACACACACACACACACAGAGAGAGAGAGAGAGAGAGAGAGAGAGAGAGAGAGAGAAACATCAATTTATTTTTTCACTTATTTATGGATTCGTTGGTTGACTCTTGCATGAACCTCCAACCTTGGTGTATTGGCATGGCATTCTAACCAATTGAGCTACCTGGACAGGGCAAAAGAGTTATTTGCACATTAAGGGGATTAACCATAGGTCTATTGCATATGTTGTAAATTTTTTTCCCCAGGCCATCCTTGGTATTTTGATTTTGTTTATTTAATCTTCTAATAAAATAATTCAGTCAAATGTGTTGATGTTTTCCTTTATGACTTAAGAAAGTCTTTCCACTTCAACATTATGTAACTACTCTCCTAAATTTTCTTCTAACACACAATTTTCAACTAAATCTTAAATTTATTTAAATCTTTTTTGGTGTATGGTGAGAACTAAGAATCTCAATTTTCTTCTAGATTGATAGTCATTGATGCCAACAGCATTAAATAAACACTCCTTTTCCCATTGAGTTAACATATCTCTTTTGTTATATGTTAAGTTACCATTTATACTTGGATTTATTTTCTGAACTCTTTATTCTATTTCACCAATCTGAGCCAATACCATAATATTTTTATTTTAGTGACTTTATGAAATATCTGGCAAAGCAAGCCTACTCTCATGGTTTTATATATATACTAGAGGCCTGGTGTATGAAATTCATGCACTGGAGTAGAAGGTCCCCTCAGCCCAGTGTGCACCCTCTCCAATCTGGGACCTCATCCAATCAGGGGATGTTCTACTGCTGACAATAACACAACCAGAGCTTTCTAGGCCCAAGGTAAATTTACATGGAACCCCTAATGTTGATTTAAATTATTATTATAGTGTTACTTAAATATGAACAAAAATACACAGAGTGTAAATTCCTTAAGCTTATAAAGTTAGAAACTACAATGAATTTCTAAGTTAAATAAAGCCCCAAAATACAGACATTTACAAATCAAATACATGTTCAACTATAAGCTAAAACCAGTAAAATGATTGATCATAATTGAATGTGGTAGTTGATGCTGTGTACCAATTCTTTACCTTCATTCTCAATATACATGTTACCGTCTGAACCTTGCTCCTTTCTTTTTGTAAGCCCGCTAAGCTTTCATGTAGTCAACTGTAGAATAAAGATCATTAGACCACATGTAAATACCATGTAATAAAGTCAGCGTCATCTGATAAAAAGGGGACATGGCAGGCCATGTGCTTTAGCATAAGAAGTTGTTCAAGGCCTCAGGACTCCAAGGAGAGTGGATGGACTGGGTACTCAGATTAACTAAGGTTTATAGTATGGTCTTCTCTCCAGGAGATATAGCAAAACAGTCAAAACAGGTGGAGGCAGATCTGGGTTTGGATTCCATTATTGTCACTACTTGCACAATTCCTTTAGCTCTTCTCAGCCTCAGTTTCTTCATCAATAAAATGAGGGAAAACAAATTCTGTCCTCTAGGATTATTATGAGGATCGAATCAGATATCTATGTGAGATCCTTGATAAATTGTATCATGTTCCTGAATAACTGAGAAAGGCTCAGAGCCCCTAACAAGTGGATTGCCCACCGCCCCCAAGCTCTAAGCTTGTCATCATGGGCGACATGCGCCAGAGAAACTTCCTCCTGGCAGAGACTGCTGCGGGAGTAGGGGGTGAGGAGGGGGCCGGGGAGGCACACAGGATCGTGGATATGGTCTAGGGGAAATTTACATCTTTGAATTTCAAAACCCTTTTGAGGAGGACAGAAGAAGAAAACTAGACTTTTCAATATTTGATCTAGTTACACTATCATAATAAGTGGGAGTTAAACCTCTCTGGGACAGTTCTGTCTCTGATCTAGGAGAACCCACTCAGCCTTTTAGTTTTTTTATGAGGAAGCCTAGTGACCTCCTACTGAAATGGAGCTCATTACAAGTGCTGAGGACCCAAAGAGTTAAAAACACGGAAGTGGGAGAGGAAAAGTTACTGTCCCTGAAGAAACTGTTACTTTCATTTCAGCAGGGAAGGCGATGAGGGACAAGGATCACCTGCTGATGGGCCTGTTCAGATGTCACTGTGGGAGATTTTGAGACTGAACAGAGCCACCGGGGACCAGGTGATGAGAGGTGGCATGATGTTAGGGAAAAGCCATTTTCTCCCTGCCTCTCATGGGACTCAGCATCTCTCTGGGCCCCTGAAATGGACACCTGTGGAGGCACGTGGAGATGTTAACTGGGCAAAGGTGTCATTGTACCCAAAATGATCCTTAGCCTTGGCAGCAGGAAGACTTCCCACCTGGTGAAGAAAGAGGGAGAGCCAGAGATTTGAGGAAGAAAGACAGATGCCCTCTGGCAACTGCAAGGCCAGACCAGAGAGTCCGTGGAAGTGTCCTTCTATAACTGGGGAACACTTAGAGAAGGGCTGGACCCAGGTACCATGTGGGTGAGAGGTCAAGCCTTTGTAATTTAGGCATTGGAAGTCAACTTGACAATGTCTTCACAATATCAATAAAAACTAAATCATCTACAAATCAACTTGACAATAAAGACAGAGGGACAATACTAAAGAAAACTATAAAATCTTATTGAAGTCTGTGGAAAAAATAGATATATCATATTCTTACTAGAAACATATAAATGTATCTTTATTGTATTGATCCTGTTGAAATTAATGCAAATCCAATTAGATCCTAATTTTTGGAAACTGCATAAAATAAGGTTTAATTCCTAATGGAAGAATAAATATCTGAGACTAGAAAAAAAAAATCTAAATAAATAATAGAAGAATATGCAAATTGTCTGGGATGCCATCACAGTAACAGTAATGTCTGAACAGAAGGCTGCATGGGGCAACCAGGCCAACAGGGAGGATAGTGAGGGGCAACCAGGCCAGTGGGGGGGGTGGTGGCAGTTGGGGACAACCAGGCTGGCAGGGGGAGTAGTAAGGGGCAACAAGGCTGGTGGGGAGGGGCAGTTAGGGATGATCAAACTGGCAGACAGAGGCAGTTAGGGGTGATCAGGCTGGTGGAGGAGGGGCAGTTAGAGGTGATCAAGCAAACAGGCAGGTGAGCAGTTAGGAGCCAATGGTCCTGAATTATGAGAGGGATGTCCGACTGCTGGTTTAGGCCTGATCTCACACCAGTTTATGGACCAAGAAACAGGGGCTTGAGTAGACATATGCCCAGCCCACATGAGCAGATCCAGGAAGTGATAGGGGCCATACAGAAAACAGAGTTGAGCAAAGTCTACATCCTTTTCCTGGAAACTCCTCCTTCTTAGCAATGAGACTTTATTTCACACATTTGGCAGAAATGTTCTTTGTTAGATGTGATGTGTCTCATCTTAAAAACAATGATATTCAATCTTAAGGAGTTTAAAAATAATTCCTCTGAGAAGCCTATTTCAGCAAGCCTGACAAGGCATTCAGCATTTGAATTAGATTTAGTACAAAGGCTAAAACATTTTTAAAAAGTCATTTGAATCATATTGTGCCCCGTGTAGGGTTTTAGGGGGTGGGGATCAGGCAGGTGTAGGGAGAGCAAGAGGATGGTGAGAGTTAGGGTCATAGCCCAAATATTCTCATCAAGGGGAAACAAAAGAAGTGATTAAGCTAGATCAAGTTTCCAATCCTGAAAGTAGGAGAGCTACTTTCATTATTTTAAAAACAGTCTAACAAAAGAAAAAGAACAGGATAATTTAAACATTAGGCTTCTTTGTTTTGGCTATAATTCTATTAACTCAGTGAGGGTATCACTGGTTTACTCGTGCTCAATAGAAATTCAGATGAGAAGTTACATATAATTTGGGTTAATAAAGTTAGGAAAATAAATGGACTATTTACTAAATTGCATTTGTTGAATAAATAAAATCTTCAGAACCATTTATTTGTTCAATCAATAATTAGTGTGAGTTGACTAAGTGGCAGGCAGTAGGTACACAAAGATGAATGACAAATAGTCCCTGTCCTCCAGGGCACGAACACAGGGCAGCATTCGTAATTCAATGTGAAAATACAACAATGAAATAATGTAGAGAGGATTAGAAGGCCAGGAAGATCTCAAGAATGAGAATTCTAACTTGGCCTTAGGGATGAGGTGATGAAATTGCTGGGTCAGAGAAGGCTTTCTCTGCCCTTAGGAAAGGAGCTGAATCTTACAGGATGAGTCAGAGAGGAAGGGAGTGAATTCTGGCCAGAGGGAGACATGCCAGAAAGGGCCTGGAGGTGAAAAACCACATGATGGTTTGACAGGGAATTATAAGCAGTTTGGTGTTGCTGCTGAATAAATTGTGAAGCCAGGATGTTTGAGAAGTCAATAAGGGGACACATATTAAAAGTCCCTTATGTAGAGTAATCATAAAATGTATCATTCAAACTGGGACACTTTAGGAGATAAAAGGAGGACACTTCTAATAATTATGCCAGAACAACAGGTGCAAACAAGAGAACCTGGGCAAATGGCCAGCCTATTGACAAGTCACTCACAGCTTAGATTCCTCACTGAGTGACGGGAACCATTGAGGGCTTCTCAGCACAGAAGAGACAGGACGAAACTTGAGTTTTAAGTCGGTTTTTATGAATAATGAATTCAAAGAGGAGAAGACACAGGAAAAGCTCTATCCTCCAGGTGTATTTATTCAAGAAACCTTGTTTGCAAGCTGCCATGTGTTGGCACTATATAAGGGCTAGGCATCCCGTGTGAACAAGGACAGAATTGATTCCTGCCTTCAAAAAGTTTGCAATTCGTGGGGGAAGATGGTCAATAATCAAATAACATCCAAATAATTGTAAAGGCTCAAATGTAAAAAATCTAAAGGGGAGGAAACAGATGCTATAAGAACACACTGTAGGTCAGAAATGAGTAGCAGAATCGCACTGACTGAAGAGAAGATGGAAAGATATTCTGGACAGAAACAAGAAGCTACGCAAAGACCCTGTGGTAAGAGGTGTGAAATGTCTGACAACACAGAACTAATGGAATAGGAATGTGTGTATTTGGTGTGCAGCCAAAAAGGCATTATATGGTTGCAGCACAGTATGTGCTTTTGTGGTCCTTCCCCAGACAAATGGTATTATATGGATGAGCCTCAGCTCTGAGATCCTCTGACATTCTCACTGTGAGTAGCTAACGTGACAACCCAACTTCTATGCCTCCTCTGAGCAAACATGGGTAGCAATGTTTATTTTCCACCTTTACCTTGGATTATCCTTTACACTGTTTACTGAGCCAGTAGTAAACTGATGTTAAACCAACTAAAGAAACCAAGATGAACTCATCATCTTTTCAGATCTTCAAACCCAGATCTGCCTTTCTTGACTGACCTGGTGTAGGAGGGAGCACAGCCATTTAAAGGCCAGTGTGGCTACACCGAGGAAAACAACAGGGTGTGAGGGGGAGTGTGAAATAAGACCAGTCCAAAGAGATAGACAGGGGCCAGACCAAATAGACTTTTCACGCTGTTGTTAAAACATTCAAACCTGTAAATATTTTTTGTGAGTTTATTTGAGTCAAACTGTCAACAATTGCCTGGAAGCAGAATCTCAACGACTGGGATAATTCTCCAGAGACTGGCGGTTTTTAAAAATCTATTTTTATACATTACAATCAAAGGAGGAGACTAGGGGGGTTACATGAATCCATTGATGATAGACTAGGAAGGCGGGAGAAAGCAAAGCAGGGAAACCTCTGGGATTGGATAAAAAGTAAAGTGATAGACACATATTTCTTTTACTTAGGTGGGTGCAGGACAGTTAACAGTCAACAATTAACATGGTAACAATAACAATGAAGGAACTTATGGTCTCTGTCCTGGCATCCAGGTGCATTTGGTTGTGCCCTGAGGGGTCCAGAAAAAGGGAAGTTACAAGTTACCCAGACATTTCACAAGGATGTTATCTTAGATGCAAAGGACAATAGGCTCAGTAAAGGTAAAAATTTACCTTCATCAGGGAAGATATTGTCTAGGACATGACTACTCCCTATAAACTGCTTTAGTTAAAGTTTTAATTTTGATCATCTTTTGTGGTTACTTTAGATCTTTGAGTTTGCAAAACCACCCTGAGCTTGTCAGGTTAGCATGTGGCCTTTTCTTTTCGTCCACACTGTTAAGAATTTGTGGTTGGATCCTATGACTAAAGGGAAGCCAATGTTGGCCTTTTCAGCGGTTCTCAACCTGTGGGTCGCAACCCCATTGGTGGTCCAACGACTCTTTCACAGGGGTCGCCTAAGACCATCCTGCATATCAGATATTTACATTACGATTCATAACAGTAGCAACATTACAGTCATGAAGTAGCAACGAAAATAACTTTATGGTTGGGTCACAACATGAGGAATATCTTTAAAGGGCCAGAAGGTTGAGAACCACTAGACCTTCAGTTAAGAAGACTATTCTAGAAAGAAGAACTGAGGGATGGGTAAGAATAGAAGATGAGATACCAGTAAAGAGGTTATTCTACTGGTCCAAAGCAAAGATGGTAATAGTTCTGTCTAAGGGGATGGGATAGGAATAACTGGTACCCACCACATATGAATTGTGTCTATGGACTTCCCAGTCTACTTTGTAGTTAAATTAATTCATGTGATTAGTTGTAGCTAATGGCATCTGAGCAGTTTGGTGAGTGTCACCTCTGGGCTATTCAGAGGCAACAGGTGAGCTGCCCTGTCTCTCTCTTCCCTAGCTGTGGTGACCTTGGGGAGCCTGAGTTCAGGTGGCAGAGCTCCAGGATGGAGGAGGAACGGTTGATTTGTATTGCGTTGTAGTTAGGAATAAAGCTTTGTTGTGTGAAGACACTAAACTTTGGGGGTATATTTGTGACCAAAGCATGGATTACCCTCTTTTGTTTAAGATAGGAATAGGTAATGGAGAGAAAAGTGGATGGGTTTGATTGAGAGGTATTCTTGTCGCAATAGCAGTGGGCCTAGACAAGATGGACTAGAGACGGAGCTGTGAGGAAGAGAAAGGTGTCAAGGACGGCACCTCAGTTACTGGGTGAATATGTAAGTGGATGGTGGGATCTGTCACTGAGATGAAAGATGATCAAATTTCTAAAGATAGATCAGATGTATTTATGTCATCTCTGAAAGGAACATGAATAGTGGGTAGGATCACACGATCCCAAGTCAAAAAACTGGTAGATTTTCAGTAAGTATCTATGACTAGTGACTTATTGCTGCTAGTTAGCTATTCTCTTAGGTAATTTGCTTTATTTAACAGGGTCTTAGTTACCTAAATGAATATAAAGCAATAGAAATTTGTATCTACTTTAGAGATTATTTAATTTGAAGAGAAGATGAAGTAATATCTGGTATAGGATTAGAAGTATTTGTTGGCACTAGTCATCTCCTGGAATATGATTAATGAATGACTCATAGCCTATTGTCAAGAATTCTTAGAAGTAGTTACCAAGGGAAATTTTGTTGAATAATAATCCCCTGTAATGATCAGATTTTATTTTTAACCCAGGTTTCTCCCAACCTGAGTACTGTATTAGCTATCAATTGCTACATAACAAATTACTGCAGAATTTAGCAGCTTAAAAGACTAAACATTTATTATGTTACTGTTCCTGTGGGTCACAGATCCAGCTGTGGCTTATCCTGGGTGCCTCTGGCTCAAGATCTCTCATGCGGTTGCTGTCAAGCTGTTATCTGGGGCTATGAGCTCAGTTGGGGAATATCTGTTTCCAAGCTTATTACTCTGGTTGTTGGAAGATCTCAGATGGTCTGTCCCCAAGCTCACTCACATAGGTATCTCCCTAAGGCTGCCTCACAACAGGGCAACTGGCTTCCACCGAAGTGAGCAAGCCCCCAAGATAGAAGCCACAGTATCTCTTTAGCTCATCTTGGAAATGACATCTTATTATTTCTGCCGTATTCTATTCATTAGAGGCAAGTCTTTTTCTTTCTTTTAAAAATTCTTGTTGCTGTGACCCATCGTTGGCTTTTTTATTATTATTATTATTAGTAATGTAATATAGCAAGTGGTTATAAGCCTTTGGATTCTAGAGAGTGATAGTGTAGAGGGAAGTCTTGATTATGCCTCTTCCCAGCTATGTAATCTTAGCTGAAGCTTTCTGTAACAAAAGGGAAACCGTCAGTGTTTACCACATAGTGTCATTTTAAGGAGTAAGTTAATGCATGAAAAGCACTTGAAGTATCTGACACACAAAAGACATTTAAAAAAATTCAGTATCCTTATTGCTCTAACTCTTCTTGTGTCAAAGATGTTATCTGTCTGAGATGCCATACAGCACTGCAGGCAAAGCTATGAAAGAGTAGAACAAAAGCAATGATTCTTCCTTCCTCCTTATACCCTGTTTGCCCCCAGAATTCACAAACTTTACCACTTCCTCCTCCCTCTCCTTAGCCTCCTCCCTCTCCTCAGCCTCCTCCTTCTCCTCTTCTTTATCCTCCTTCTTTTTCTCTTCTTACTCTTTTAAAAATATATAATTATCTTTCATTGTATGGCACAGAATTAGAATTTGAATAATTATTGTGTTAGATGTATGAAAAGACATGAGAATATTTGTATGTGTGTGAACATATAAATGAAGAAATAAATTGCCTTCCTCTTCCATCTCTACCTGATAAAATACTCTATTTTAAAGATCCATTTAAATTATTACCATGTCTAAAAATGTCTTCCTAAGTCCCCAACACATGTGATCACTATAGTCTCACTTTATTTTTTAAAAAAGTTTTTATTAAAGAGGGGAGGAGAGAGAGAGAGAGAGAGAGAGAGAGAGAGAGAGAGAGAGAGAGAGAGAGAGAAAGAGAGAGAGAGAGAAAGAGAGGGAGACACTGGGGATGTGCCCTGACCAGAATTGAACAGGTCACCTTTTGGTGCACAGGTCTATGCTCAAACAACTGAGCCACATTGGTGAGGGCCCTGTTTTGCTTTCTATAAATAACCTAATTGTATTTCCCTTGAGATATTTGATATACTATATTCAAATTTTCAGCCAGTGGAAAGCAGTCACTGCTTTCAGAATAGCCAAAGACCCCTTCGTCCTGATTTCTCTATGCACACTTCATATCCTATTTAGTAAAAGAAACACTCGTAAAACACTTTGTCCTAATAAGTTGGCAATTCATCAGCCACCCTGATGAGTCAAATGAAAAACCCCCTAAATGTCACTCCTCCACTGGGGAATGTGATCCACTGGGGGTTGTGTGGTGGCACCTCAAATTGGGGCCAGGGCACAGTTCCTGCTTAAAACCCACTCTCCTGAAATGCTTGAACACACCCACTTCTAAAATTAGAGAGGACACCTAGCAGAACGGCTTGGCAGTGTGTAAGGAGAGGGATGAATGTTTCCCAAGGAGGAATTTCTAGGACATCAAGCCGCAGAACAGGAAAAAATAGGACAAATAGAACAGGCCAGTCAAATGGAGAGTTCACTCCCTCTAGCCTAAAGGCACCTTATGTAGAAAATGTTATTTATAAAACCATGAGAAACAAAGAGTAAATAAAATCAATGAAAAGAGTCCAACCCTAATGATAGGACTTTTCAAAAATGATTAAGAACCAGCTATCATGATTTTTAAAGCATAAAAAATGTAATGTTCCTTCCACTCTAGGTTTCTGTCAAACTCAACTGTAGTAGATGCTATGGTGTGCCACTCAGATTCCTCCTTCAGGGAGACCCACATTCCCCCAGCAGTCAAGAGTGCTGCCTGCTGACCACTCACAGTTGAGTGATGAACTACCCTTGGTGGAATGGAGATGCTCCATCCAAAGTTTTGCACCCTCCCTGTGGGCAGCCTGCATCCATTTGATGTGGAAACACAAAAGATTGTCCACTTGCCTCAACTCACAACAACTCTGAAGGTAGAGCTGAGGTCTCTGTTGCAAATGAATTGTGGTTCAACTTCTCCCTCTACCTCTTTCTGCAGCACTCGCTTCCTCAGGGGTGCTGTTGAAGCTCCTGCTTGCAGATCGCTATCTTGGGCTCTGCTTCCTGGGAATACAGCTTAACTCCTCTAGATTCTATTCTATGTAACAGTTAACAAAGAAATTTAACACGTGTTCAGAACCTGTGCTGACAGCGGGAATTCATTCTTTCATTTAATCCCCACAGCACCCTATGAAGTAGTATTTTTATCCTCATTTTGCAGGTGAGAATATTGAGGCTCAAGAAGTTTAATAAATTGCCCAACGTAGGATAGTTATGAAGCAGCAGAATCAGAACTCAAGTCGAAGTGAGGATTAAAGGACATCACATTTTCAAACTCCTTATACGTTGCTTGGCACAGAGTGTTTAGTAAATGGTAACCATCATTATGATTGTCAGGCAATCCTAACCAGAGATTTTAGCAAGCTGGACCATTTACCAGGAGTTAAAACCAGCTCACATTATGTACAAATCTACACCCCAGAGGTTATCTAGAATATGATGAGAAATGAGTAGGCAATGACCAAGTGGGGCAATTGCATTATGAGTAATAACAGAGCCAGCTGTTTATCTTGTCACAGAGGCATGTGGGCTGCTTGGGGAATAAACAGGTTGCTGCTGGAAATGTAATATCTTAAAAAGCAGCTAGACTTTATTTTTTTTTTAAACAGCTAGACTTTAAAAGGCAAACTGATTGAATTGAGTGCATTCTCCCCAGTCCCTAGCACAGAGTTTGGCACTGAGTATGTGCTTTAGTCAGTGTTTATGAACTGCTTGCATCTGATTGGGGAAAAATTAACTTGTCCAGTTCAGAGGCAAATAATGAGTATCTCTATAAAATATAATAATGAATATGGTGTAAGCATCCATCTATGGCTCAGTGCTTCAATTATTTCATGCAAAATTGGGGGGGGGTATGCTACATTTAGAAGCTCAATTTAAGCCTATCTTATTAAATTTTAACAAAATAAGGAGCCCATAATTAAACCGATGCTGCTGATGCATGTGAGGAAAACATATTCCATCTCTGAGGACTAAGGGGGTACTCAGAGCCTTTCCAAGGCCTTGATTGACAGCCATAAAGCCTTGATTGACAGCCAGCTTTAAGCTGTAGGTCCAGAGCTAGGCTGCATGGCAGGTTCCTCCTCATGATAGGTTAAACTAGATTAATTGCCTCCACGTTTACTCATGTTTTCTGGCTGGAATTAGTGGATGCAAATCAAACAGCTTATTTGGTTTCTATCTTAGTGACAACATTGTTCTACTTTATGAGGGAAAGAATCAAGAAGAAGCTAAATCCCAAGTGTTCATGAGGAGAGAGCACATTTCAAGTGGCTCATTAATTAATTAATTCATTCATTCATTCAACCCTTATGGAGAAGCCAGCAGTTATTGGGCCAAATACTAGGGATAGGAAAAAGGAGAAATATCACCCTATTTATGCCTCTGAGGCCCCTATAGGGGTTCTCTCATGTAAACTATAATTACAATAATGTGTGGTAATAAAGAAGTATAATGGATGTGTGTGCAAATGCTCAGGGAGTCCAGAAGAGTGGGGAGTTGGAGAGGGCTGCACGGAAGAGCTGGCGCTTGGCAAGGGGCTGGAAGAATGAGGAGGAGTTTGCCAGGAAGAGAAATATCAGGAGAGAATTCCAGGCTAAGGTGTGAAGACTTGAGAAATGATACCCATAGGTATAACCCCCATCCCAATCAGTTTGAAACTGATCTTTCTTTAGTTTGCTGATACCTGAGCTGTTTCTTTTAGCCTTTCTGCTTCCCAGATCCAAAATTTGTTGGGTCCAGTTCCACAAGTTTCCTACTGTAAAATGAGGTGTTGAGTGAGATGGTCTCTATAGCTCCTTCCAGCTGGAATATTCCATGATCCTATGATTCCATGATTTTATTCCAGCTCCCACTCCTCTGGAGAATTAATTCCTTCTGCTCCCAAGTCATTATTTACCTTCTTTTTTTATTTCTTCTTCTCTTAGATAGATTCTTTTGTTCACATGCCATTTCCACCTCTAAACAGGGTCAAACCTGTTGTGTCTATTGGTTTCTTTCTACCTTGCCTATCTCTAGAGATTATTTGCCCAATGCAAATGGACATTTTTAGAGCACTACTGTTGAGACGAATCTTTCCAAAGGTCAAGAGGGGCCAAGAACAACACACATCTGCCAGACATTTTGGCAACTCCAAGTTATCAATTAATTGGATATTTATTTAGCCTTTCTCATGAGCCAGCAGTGTGCTAGGCACAGAGGAGTATATAGTGAAGAATAAGAAAGAACACCTCTGAGACAGCAAGATGGCGGCATAAGGTAAACACCGTAAATGCAGCCGTGAAAAACTATTTTGGAATAACCAAGAAAAGAAAACACGAACACCACTCACACCCACAGGAAGGCTGGCTGAGTGAAAATCCTACAACTAGAAAAGAGTCTGAGACTCGGAGGAGCGGCGGAAGCAAAGTACAAAGACAAAGGTACGGAGGCGCGCGCACGGGCTCGGGGAGGGGGCTGGTGCCGGAGTACGCGGTTCTTTTCCAAAACGGAGAGAGCCACAAGTTCCCAGCGGCTCTGAACTCCAGTTCCAAGCGAGTTTCTGAAGACCCAGACACCCAGAGAAGGGGGACTGACTGGCACCGGGAGGAAATCCAAAGCAGGTTTCTCTCAGCATTGCTTGCAACAAATACCGTGGGACACAGAGACCTGGTGTCTCTCAGCGCAGGGCTGAGAAGCGCCGTAGCTATTTGCTCCGCCCTGCCCTGCAAACTCCCCGAGGCCCCGCCCCTCCCTAGCTGGGTGCAGCGGTTCGGGTGAAGGGGTGGCAGCGGCGATCCGGTCCGCGACTTAGAAGATTTTGGACTCCCCGGACGCACTGAGTGCAGCGCGGGCTGCGGGGCAATGGGGCGGCGGATGACCAGTGGCGCTGTAGCACTGCTATTTGCACTGATCACTGACCGGAAGAGTCAGGGACTGAGAATCGTGCGCAGACCCTACGGCTTGGAGACGCCAAGCGCAGTAGAAACGCCATTGTGAATCGCTCCACCCCCGGTGACTCTGAGACCCTGCCCCACCCCACCTACAACCACGTCCACCGCACCTACAACCCCACCTACCTGCCTGCAACATTACCCAAGGGTCTGCAGCTGAGACAGAACTCCAAATCGATCCAAACTCCAAACAACGAGGAGAAAGGCCTGCAGGTCATTTCCCCCCAGTGATACCTCCCAGTGATAACTACAACAAGGCTGTGCACCCAGATTTCAAAGGCATACAACAAGAGTGTCCACCCCAGGTGATTGGGGAGGCTGAATCACTGGGCCCTATATAGGA
>PVJC01034908.1:0-12380 GCA_004026665.1 Murina feae
ACGCACCCAATATAGGAGCACCCAAATACATAAAAAAACTTCTGGAAGATATCAAGGGAGAGATTGACAGCAATACAATCATAGTGGGGGACTTTAATACCCCACTATCACCGTTGGACAAATCCTCTAAACAAAAAATCAGCAAAGAAACATCAATCCTAAATGACTCACTAGAACAGATGGACTTAATAGACATCTTTAGAACACTTCACCCCAAAGCCACAGAATATACATTCTTTTCAAGTGCACATGGGTCATTCTCAAAGATAGACCATATTTTGGGGCACAGGCAAAGTCTCTTCAAATTCAAAAAGCTGTGGTACATTTATACCATGGAATACTATACAGCAGTAAAAAAGAAGGATCTCTTACCCTTTGAGACAGCATGGGGGGACTTGGACAGTATTTTGCTAAGTGAAATGAGCCAGTCAGAAAAAGATAAGTATCACATGATCTCACTCATATGTGGAATCTAATGAACAAAATAAACTGATGAACAAAATAGATTCAGAGACATAGAAGCATAGAACAGATTGTGGAACCTCAGAGGGAAGGCAGGGGAGGATCAATGAATAGTAAGAGATCAAACAATTGTATGCATATATATATATATATCCCATTGACACAAACAGTAGGGTGGTGAAGGCCTGGAGTGGTTGGTGGGGGCAGGCTAGAAGGAGTAAATGGGGGAAAGAAGGGGACATATGTAATACTTTCAACAGTAAAGACTTAATTTGTAAAAAATAATAACAAATAAATTAAAATTTAGCACATGCAAGTCATTATACATGCCCTCATGGTGTTTATCTTCCAGTGAGAGAAACAAGAAAATAATTTCAGATTGTAATAAATGCAATGATAAAACCAAAGAGAGTAATGTGGATGAATGTGTGCCATGGTGTAAGTTGGGAGACTATGTTATGTGGCCAGAAAAGACCTTCTGGAGGGGCCAATATGTAAAGGTTGAGAAGAAACCAGTCATACAATGAGTTGGGAAAAGAGTGGAAATAACTTTGCAAGCATGTTCTAGTAATAGTATGAAGGCCACCATGAATGAGGAGGAGTGTGGTATCAGTGAGGCTGTCCGAGTAGGAGAAAGTCAGATAAACCTGGGTTCTATGTGCCAAGCTAAGGAGTTTGGATTTTATTTCCCAGACACTTGTCCTTCTCTTAAAGGAACACTAATTTCAAAAGCCTGCAGTGTTGATCTAACAACTCATTGCCCTGTACTTTTTCTCTGCCCAACCATTAATGAAAGCTGGGAGCAAGGATAGAAAGCAACTGGAATGCTTGATTATATTTCAGAGAATATAAACTGGTACCATCTTTGCAGAGCAATCCACATTATCTAGTAAAGCCGAGGGCGTGCATACCCAGCATGTGGAAATTTCATTGCTACAGAGCTAAATCTTAGAGAAACACACATTTACACAGAGACAACAATAAGCTTGTTCATTGCAGCTTGTTTGTAATGCAAAACAACAACCAAATGTCCAACAGCAGAAGACTAGGTAAATTGTGGTGGGTTGTAAACTGAATGCTTGTGTCCCTTTCAAGTCATTTATTGACATCTAATCCCCGTGTGAGGGCATTTGGAGGTGAGGTCTTTGGGAGAGAATTGGGTCATAAGCCGGAGCCTTTAAGAATGAGCCTAACTGGTTTGGCTCAGTGGATAGAGTGTCAGCCTGCAGACTCAAAGGCCCCAGGTTAGATTCCAGTGAAGGGCATGTACCTTGGTTGCTGGCACATCCCCAGTGGGGGGTGTGCAGGAGGCAGCTGATCAATGTTTCTCTCTCATTGATGTTTCTGGCTCTCTATCCCTCTCCCTTCCTCTCTGTAAAAAATCAATAAAATATATATTTTTAAAAAAGAATGGGATTAGTGCTCTTATGAGAAGAGGCTCACTCTTTCCTCCATGTGAGGATACAAGGAGAGCTTGGCAGTCTGCAACCTAAAAGAGGGTTCTCATCAGAACCCGGCCATGCTGGCACCTTACCCTCAGATTTCCAGCCTCCAGAACTTGGAGGAATAAGTTTCTGTTGTTTATAAGCTGCCAACCTGTGGAGCTTTGGTAGAAGAGTCTGATTGACTAAGACATGGTTTATACATACAGCGGAATTCCGTATAGCAATGGGAAGACATGCACTGAATCAATGTGAACAACTCCCCAAAATATTTTTACTCTGGCCCTAACTGGTTTGACTCAGTGAATAAAGCATTGGCCTGCGGACTGAAGGGTCCCAGGTTCGATTCTGGTCAAGGGCATATACCTTGGTTGCGGGCACATCCCTAGTAGGAGGTGTGCAGGAGGCAGCTGATCAATGTTTCTCTCTCATCGATGTTTTTAACTCTCTATCCCTCCCCCTTCCTCGTGAAAAAATCAATAAAATATATATTTTTTAAATATTTTCACTCTGAATAAGAACATCAAAAGGGCAGAGAAACATGTTCAGTATTTTTCAATTTATATGAAGTTTTAAAACATGCAAAACAATCCTGTGTATCAGTTAGTTAGACATGCCTATGCAGAAACCGTATAAAGAAAGCATGGGAATGCTGTCAAACTCCTGGCGGGTGCTTCCCACTGTAGATACATGTGATGGGGAGAGGTTCACAAGGGGTAGACACTGAGCAAGGTGGTAAGTTTGTGAGCCCTAACTGATTATTCTTTGTATATTTTTCATATCTGTAATTGTTCTTTTTTCCTTTTTTTAAAGACTAGTCAGAAGCAGGCAAGCAGACAGAGAAAGGCCATTTGAAGCAGTTATTGGGGAGAAGCCACAATTCTGAGTCAGCAGAGGCTTCAACTGAGCCTTGAAAGCAGAACAGGGAATCTGCCACTAAGAGGGGACTTACAAATTTCTTTTCTCCTTATCAAAGGTTTTCTCCTTATTCAAATGTTCCTTTAACACAAGTGTTATTCATGTTTTTTAACTCTCTGCTTACATAATTCTCCAGAAATCAAGACCAGGTCAGAGTTTAACAATGAACAACGTAGGTGTTTCCTACCCGCATTCTTGCAATGCTGGATGATCTGGAATGCACACAGGTAACATCTCCCTACCTAAGAAGGTGTGATACACTCTCCTGTGTCCACACTTGCTTCCTTCCCCAACGCCAAAGCCGGGTGGTGATACCACACACTTCCCCACACTTCAAGCTGTGACAGTCCATTCACTGCAGCATTGACAGGTGGGAAAACACTACAATTCATCAAAATCAAATGATTCTTTAAAAAAAAATACATTTTGGTCCTGGCCAGTGTGGCTCAGTGGTTGAGATTCGACCTAAAAACCAGGTAGTCACGGTTCAATTCCTGGTCAGGGTACATGTCCAGGTTGCAGGCTCCATCCCCAGTATGGTGCATACAGGAGGCAGCCAATCAATGGTTCTCTCTCATCATTGGTGTTTCTACCTCTCGCCCTCTCCCTTCTTCTCTGAAATCAATAAAAAGATATACATTTTTTAAAAATGTTTTTGCCTAACCAGGGTTGCTCAGTGACTGAGCATTGAGGAGGTTATGGTTCAATTTCTGGTCAGGGCACACGCCTGGGTTTTGGGCTCAACCTCCAGTAGCGGGCATGCAGGAGTCAACTGATCAATGATTTCATTGATGTTTCTCTCTATCTATCTATCTCTCCCCCAACCTCCTCTCTAAAATCAATAAAAATATATTTATCCTACTGGGGATCGAGCCTGCAACCCAGGCATATGCCCTGACCAGAATCAAACCATAACTTCCTAGTTCATAGGTTGATGGTCAACCACTGAGCCACATTGGCCAAGCCCAAATGATTCTTTAAGAATTCTTCTGTGACCAATAGGTGATATGACAGCTTTTCATGAATTCTATAACAAAATAAGGTCTAGGAGACAGGATAAAATAACTCTTCATATTGATATACTGCTTACAGCTGAAGTCTTACCTAATCCTGCAAATTCCCATCAACACTAAAACTGAAAGATGGGAGTTCTTAGGTCTCACAGCTAACCAGTGAATGAAACTGAAAAGTGAACCTAGATCTTCAGACCTCAGAGGGATGTTCTTCCCTCCTTCCTCACCTGTGTACTCTTTGCCCAGGGCCTGAATCCTAAAGTGGAAACTGTCAGACAATCCTGGGGCAAGGCCCAGCTCTACCAACTAGCATGTGTCCTTGGAACAGTTACTTAACCACCATGAGGCTCAGTTTTCTCTCTCTGTAAACAAAAACTATAAAATCAACTGCCCGTGGTCATAGTGACCATTAGAGAGAACATATGCCCTCCACCCTGCCTGTTATAAGCTATGCTCAGTGATAGGAACCACTGTGATTATTACAGAGCCTAGAATAGCTTGTGCAGAGATCCCAGCCTCTCATTTACTAGTACACAATCCTAACCAAACCAGGGAATTCAACCACGGTTAGACGATTCAATTAAATAATCAATAGGAGCTGAAACCTAGTGTCTAAATGGAGTGATTTAATTATAAAGTAAGCTTTATTAATAAGTATTAAAGGGAACCAAGATGGCGGCATAAGGCATATACCTGAATAAGCAGCCTCCCACAACCACATTAAAAAATACAACTATAAAGCTAAACGGCCATCCATCAGAACCAAGGGAGTGGAAGCTTTACAACTAGAAGGAAAGAGAAGGACTGCATTGAGACTGAGTAGAAGTTCCTGGTACCAAAACAGAGAGGTATGAACTTGCGAGAAACAGTGGCGGCGCGGGCAAATGGTGGTGGCGGCTGCACCTGGGTCCATGGATTGGAAGGGGTTTACAAGCTCTGGGGTCACAATGACCACATTGCGGGCCATCTGGCAATGGGACAGAAGACAACAATGGCATTCTAGTAGAGCTGTTTGCAGCGATCACTGACACGGAGCTCCGAGACTCAGGGACTCAGGGGTGAGCAGACACCAGGGAGTGGAGACGCCAAAACGGGGAAAAGCCTCAGAGCTGGCTGAGGGGAAGCCATCACGGTTGCTCTGCCCCAGTGATTCTGAGACCCTGCCCCACCCAATTTACAACCCCATCCAAGCTGTGTGCCTGTCTGCCTTCAGCCTAACCTAACAGACTGAAGCTGGGACAGAGAACTCCAAAAATTCCAAACCCCAAACAATGAGGAGAAAGGCCTGGGGGTCATTTCCTTTCAGTGACACCAACAGCAATCAAGACTTAACTACAACAACACTGTCCATCCAGCCCTCAAGAGTGTCCACCCCAGGTGATTGGGGAGGCTGAATCACTGGTTCCTATAAGACACTTAGCACAGAAAGCCACTCTATCAACACAGGGAAGCAGCCAAAATGCAGAGACAAAGAAAAGATCACAAATGACAGAAATGGAGGAAAGCAAATGACTGGATATACAGTTCAAAACCACAGTTATAAAGCTACTCAAGAATCTTCCACGAACCTCCAAGGAACTGAGACCTTCAAGGATCTTAATGAGAATACCAAAACAATGGAAAATGACCAATCAGAAATTAAGCATACGCTGATTGAAATAAAGAATAATATACAGAGATCCAACAACAGACTAGAGGATTGCAAGAATCAAGTCAAATATATGAAATATGAAGAAGCGAAAAACACCCAACCAGAAAAGCAAGAAGAAAAAAGAATCCAAAAATATGAAGATAATGTAAGAAGCCTCTGGGACAACTTCAAGCGTACCAACATCAGAATTATAGGGGTGCCAGAAGAAGAGAGAGAGCAAGATATTTAAAACCTATTTGAAGAAATAATGACAGAAAACTTCCCATACCTGGTGAAAGAAATACACTTACAAGTGCAGGAAGCACAGAGAATTCCAAACAAAAGGAATCCAAAGAAGACCACACCAAGACACATCATAATTAAAATGCCAAGGGAAAAAGACAAAGAGAGAATCTTAAAAGCAGCAAGAGAAAAACAGTTAGTTACCTACAAGGGAGTACCCATATTACTGTCAGCTGATTTCTCAACATAAACCATGCAGGCCAGAAGGGAGTGGCAAGAAATATTCAAAGTGATGAATAGCAAGAACCTGCAACCAAGATTACTCTACCCAGAAAAGCTATCATGTAAAATTGATGGTCAAATAAAGAGTTTCACAGACAAGAAAAAGCTAAAGGAGTTCATCACCACCAAACCAGGATTATTTGAAATGCTGAAGGGCATTCTTTAAGAAGAAGAAGAAGAAGAAAATTGTAAAAATAAAAATTATGAACAACAAAGTGACAACAAATACATATCTATCAACCAGTGAATATAACAATTAAATCAATAGAAATATCTGATGAACAGAATAAACTGGTGAATAGAATAGAAGTAAAGGCATAGAAAGGGAATGGACTGACAATTATCAGGGGGATGGGGGTGTGAGGGGTATGGGAAGAGACTGGACAAAAATCTTACATCTATGGATGAAGACAGTGGTGGGAGTAAGGGCATGGGGTAGTGGGGGAACCAGGTGGAAGGGAACTATGGGGGTTAAATAAAAAGGAACAAATGTAATAATCTGAACAATATTTATTTAAAAAATAAGTATTAAAAATAGTGAAGGTGATTTTGCATCATACCAACAAAGAATCAGTTTTAAAAGTGCTGAATGAAGCACATCTACACATGTTTTTGCAACCTTTATTGTTTATCAGGACTAAAACAGATAAAGTTGTATACTGGTATATGGATCAAACAATGTTTCATTAAAGTATAAACATAAGATTTAAAATAAATTACATTCTAGGCCTAGCCAGATGGCTCAGTTGGTTGGAGCATCAACTTATACATGAAAGTTCCATCCCAGGCCAGGGTGTGTATGAGAGGCAATCAATCCATGTTTCTCTCCCACATCAATGTTTCTCTCTCAAATCAATAATAACTTATTAGAAAACTGTGGTACATCTACACAATGGAATACTATGCTGCTGTAAAAAGGAAGGAGTTCTTAGCATTTGCAGGAGTATGGATGGAGCTGGAGAACATAATGCTAAGTGAAATAAGCCAGTCAATGAAAGAAAAATACCACATGTCCTCACTCATTTATGGACAATAATAACCATTGTAAACTGGTGAACAAAAATAGATGCAGAGGCAGAGCAACATCAAACAGACTGTCAAATTACAGCAACAAGGACAGGGACGTTGCGGGGGGAGGTAACAGATCAGCCAAGGGACTTGTGTGAGCATTTAAGCATAACCAATGGACACAAAACACTGGGGGGTAGGGGAGGCTGGGGGAAGGGCAGGAGGGAAAAAGAGATATATGTACTAATCTTTGTAAAGCTTTATGTGATTTTAAAAAATGTAAAAAATAAAAAAAAATTTTTAAAAAAAGATGACGTTGGACAAAATTATGTACTGATGAAATGCTTTATTTCCTAGATTCATTAACTCTGGACTTTTCAGTGTTAAAAATGTTCAAATTCAATAAAACATTTCCTCCATAAAATAATAATAATAATAATAATAATAATAATAACTTTAAAAACATACTTAGGTGAGAATTAAAAATTAAAATGATAATAAAATAAATATAATATAATAAAAGAGTTATATGCAAATTGACCATCATTCCAAGACAGCTAAGCCACGCCCACCATCCAAGCCACGCCTCCCAGCCAATCAGAGTGGCTATATGCAAATTAACCCAGCCAAGATGGAGGCCAGCAGCCACGGAGCTAGAGTAAACAGGAGGCTTCCATTGCAACTGCCTGACTAGCCCAGTGGGCCTCTATTCAAACAACAATGCTTCAATTATAGGAGCCACAGAGCTGAAGCAAACAGGAGGCTTCTGTTGCCTAGGCCTTCGCTCAAGATAACAAAGTTTCAATTATAGAAGATAAATAAACCCCAGAAACCTGATTCCAGCCAGCCTCGCTGGGATGTTGGGTCAATGGGAGCTGTAGGCAGCCTGAAAATGGCCCTCAGCCCCTCACCCAGGCTGGCCACATCCCCATTGGGTGAGGATCCCCACTGGGGGCTTGGCCAGCCTGCAAACAGCCATCAGCCCCTCACCTAGGCTGGCCAGGCACGCCAGCAGGTGGACATCCTGGCTGAGGGACACCCCCCCCATGCACAAATTTTTGTGCACTGGGCCCCTAGTTACATTATAATGAATAGCCCTTGGCCCTTCAGAAGGAAACAAAGTAATCCATCTAGACGAGTGATCTTCAAACTATTCCTTTCTCAGACCCTTAAAAATTAAAAAAAAAAAATTGTCGTGGTCTTAAGTATAATTTTATTGGAACCAATTAATATTTTTCACTCAAAATTGTGAAGATGAAGCAATGTAAAACAGGAAGAAAGGAAACCTGGTATTCAAGAATTTGTGTTTCCAGGTTTTTACTCATATAACAACCATGTCAAGCTTGCAGCTAGTCAAAGAAGAATCCTATATAATAAAGAGGTAATATGCAAATTAACCCCCACTCCATCACAAGATGACTTCCTAGGAGGCAGGAGCTTTTGATGTTGACTGGCTTAGAAACCAACCAATCAGAACCTAATCTGGGTAAACTGAGAACGCAGAACCTAATTTGGGAGCTAAGGCGGGGTTTTAAGGGCAACAGCTGTTTGGCGTAAGGTGTAAGAAAGCTGTTCAATTTTTTAATGACCCATTTGGCAATATAGTGCATATGGCTGGCTTTCAGTCCAGATATAGGAATTATGTATTTTTGTCAAGAGCATCTTCTCCTGCTGAAAAGGCTTTTTCTCCCCATTTAAGCAAACTTATCCTATATAATCTAATCTAATAAAAGCGTAATATTGAAATTGACTGTTTCTTCGGGACGCCTCAGCCATGCCCACCAGCTGATCAGAGTGGCTGTATGCAAAGTAACCCAGCCAAGATGGAGGCCGGCAGTCATGGAGCTGCTAAAGTAAACAGGCAGCTTCCGTTGCAGCAGGAGTAAAACCGTTTGCTGGCTGCCTGGGACTCTCTGTGTTCCAGGCAACAACATATTTGCAACATTGTCTCAATTATAGAAGCCTTGGAGTTGAAGCAAACACCAGTCCTGCCTAGAGTCTACTAAGGCAACATTCTTTCAATTTTAGAAGCTATGAGCTGAAGCAGACAGGAGGCTTCCTTACCTGCCTAGGCCTCAGCTTAAAGGAATAGTGTATCAATTATAGAAGATAAATAAACCTGAGAAACCTGCTTCCAGCTAGCCTTGCTGGGACATTGGTCAATGGGAGCTGTGGGCAGGCTGAAAGCCTGAAAACAGCCCTCAGTCCATCACCCATGCTGGCAACACCCCAGTGGGGTGAGGGTCTCCCACTGTGGGGGTTGGCCAGCCTGCAAACAGCCATCAGCCTCTCACCCAGGCTGGCCAGCTACCCCAGTAGGGACCCAAATCCTAAAGGGACTGTGGGCAGCCTGAAAGCCTGAAAATGGCCCTCAGGCCCGCACCCAGGCTGGCCACACCCCAATGGGGTGAGGGTCCACACTGGGGGGCTTGGCCAGCCTGCAAACAGCCATCAGCCCCTCACCCAGGCTGGCCAGGCACACCAGCAGGGGACATCCCCAGAGTGGTCCCAGACTGCGAGAGGGCACAAGCTGGGCTGAGGGACCTCCTGAGTGCACCGGGCCCCTAGTCTATAATAAAAGGTAATATGCTAGACTAGGTTGACCAGCCATCTTCCAGATGTCCAACCTCCTTCTGGACAAAGCCATGGTGGTGAGGGCCGAGGCAGAGGCAGTTAGGGCAATCAGGCCAGCAGGGGAGGGCAGTTGGGGGCAAGATCAGGCCGGCAGGGGAGGGCAATTGGGGGTGAGATCAGACCAGCAATGGAGGTCCACTGGGAATGAGATCAGGCCAGCAGGGGAGGCAGTTGGGGGTGAGATTAGGCCAGCAGAGGACAGTTGGGGGAAACCAGGCGAGCAGGGGAGGGCAGTTGGGGGCGAGATCAGGCCAACAGGGGAAGGCAGTTTGGGACGAGATCAGGCCTACAGGAGAGGGCCATTAGGAGCAATCAAGCAGGCATACAGAGGCAGTTAGGGACAATCAGGCAGGCAGGAATGTGAGTGGTTAGGAGCCAGTGATCCCAGATTGCAAGAGTGATGTCCAACTGCCAGTTTAGGCCCAATCTCCCAGGGGGTCCCCAATTGAAGAGGGTGCAGGTTGGGCTGAGGGAACCCTCCCCCCTCCCCTGTGCACAAATTTTGTGCACCAGGCCACTAGTGATGAAAATAAGAAAATCTTTATTTCAAACAGGTTCAGTGGTACATGTGCTAAAGCAGCAGCTGGCTGAAGCAAACAGTTTCATTTCAAATAGCTTATCATCCTATATAATAAAAGGCTAATACGCAAATTGCCCCTACAGGCAGGAGTTAAACATGTGCTGACCACTACAGGGTGGAGTGAAACATGGTGAGTGTCAGGGATGTGGTGCTGGCAGTGGGAAGCAGTGTAGGCTCTGCCAGCCCCAATGGGCCCCAATGAGGGTAGGACCATGGTAGGATGGTGGAGCAGGTGAGCAGTTGGCACCAGACCAAGGCAGGTGCAAAGGGAGGCCTCGGCTAGTGGCGGTGGCAGGCAGCCAGGGGAAGGGAGGCCCCTGCTAGCAGCCAGCAGCCACTAGGGACCTTACCCCTGCACGAATTTCGTGCACTGGGCCTCTAGTATATAATAAAAGCCTAACAGGTCTCCTTGGGCAGTTGTTCAACCAGTAGACAGGCAGTTTGACCGCTCACTATGATGTGTGCTAACCATCAGAGGGTGGTGTGGAACATGGCAGGTATCAACAATGCATTATGACCTCTTGCTGGCTACCTGGGGGTGGGGATGATGGGGACAGAAGTGTAGTGAGCAAGCAGGGTGCCCGTCGAACTCGCTCTCACTTCCCCTGCTACTCTCCCCTGGGATGACAGGGCTTGCACCTTCGAGGAGTCTACCCCACACCCGCACAGCCTCTTCTGGGTGAGCTATGCCACAGCCACTGGGACCACAGGGGCCGGTTAGGCTCCCTGTGGGTTCATGCAGGAGCTGGTCTGCGAGGCCAGCCAGGAAAGAACATGCTGCCTGCCCAGCTTCTGTGTGGCATCATTGGGCAGCCCAGAGGCCCATACTGCGCCCTGGCCCATGGTGTCTGGCTGTGCTCACTGCATTTCCTCGAGGTGACTCAGGCGCCATGACTCAGGCGGAGGGGGATGTGCAGGGGCCTGGGGACCCAGGTGCTGCCCAGGGCCCAGAGGTGAGCTGTGACCTGCCCTCCCACACCAGACACTTGCACTTCAATCGCCAGCCAGGTCTAGGGACCACACCCATGCACAAATATCACACGCTGGGCCTCTAGTTAGACTGTAAGACACTACAAGAGAAAATCCCCTGCTGTATTTCCTTTATATTTCTCCCGCAACTAGTCCATGGAAGTCATTCCTAACAAATACTTAAGACTTGACTGTAGGTATCAAGAAAGTATGAACTTTGAGTTCTAATCTTGACTCATTAATGTGTGACCAGGACAACCTGCTTAAGTGAACCCTTAAACTGTATCCTAGAACCATGATTCTTTGTGGTGAAATATAAATGTATGCAGTGCCGTCCCTGGCCCATCCTTGGTGTTCAGTCACTGCCTGGCTTAGGCCTGGAGGAAGTCTCAAGGTCAGTTCTCTGGGGAAAAAAGGCCACTTGGGACAGTGGTTGGGGGGAGGGCACTGGCCTTACAGCTTCCCAATGCCCAGGACCCACCCTTCTAATGGCCATGCTGTGGTGCACCAAGGCAGCTCAGGGAAACAGGAGTCTTTACTCCCTGGGCTGTCCCAATATGGTCATTAAAAAATTGTTTTTAATGCATGTTCTCCCTTGCATAGTTTTCAGTTGACATCTATAATGATTCATCATACATTTCAGCAGTTGTGAAGAATGTAATTTCCAATGTATTGTAAATCGTGACATTTTGGAATAAAACATCCTATATAATAAAAGGCTAATATGCAAATTGTCCCCTCAACCCAGAGTTCCACAGGAGTTTGACCACGAGGTGGGGCCATCTGGCCAACTGCCTGCATCCCCTCTCCCAGGCCGGCCCACCCTCATCAGCCCTGATTGGGGCAGGCTGGCCAGACCCAACTCATGTATGAATTTGTGCACCAGACCTTTAGTTATTTTATAAAATGAATCCAATGGAATTTAAATACAATAACAATGATACCCGCTATTATCCACTGAAAAATTATATTAACTAGCTCTTCTTTAACATTCTATTTTTTTTTGAACTTACACTTTCTACTTGAAGATCAATGATTAGTTATTTGCTTACAATTCTTGACCATAAGAAGTATATATTTGTAAAATGTTAAACTTTACTTCCTATGACCTAATGGCTCTAAGTGTTCAAAAATTATTTTGATTCAGTTAACATCACAATTATTAGTAGCACGTAATTGGTCAAAACATGACAAATTTA
>PVJC01034909.1:0-18556 GCA_004026665.1 Murina feae
ATGTATTTCATTGCCAATAAGATATTCCTTAATCATTGAAAAATAGGTACTATTTTTATTTTATTTTTTAAAGCTTTCTTAAAAATAATTTTAAAAATTGAAGTTGACCTATCATATTATATTAGTTTTAGGTGTACACACCAATAATTAGACATTATATAACTTTATAATCATCCTGATATATCTCACACCCATCTGGCATCAAACATAGTTATTAGAATATTACTCACTATATTCCTCATGCTGTACTTTACATCCCTATGAATATTCTGTAACTATCTGTGCTTCTTAATCCTTTCACCTTTTTCACCCATCACCCTAACCCCTTCTCATCTGGCAACCATCAAAATATTCTCTGTGTCTGTGAGTCTGTTTTTGTTCTGCTTGTTTATTTTGTTTTTTAGATTCAATTGTTGATAGAGATATGTATTTGTTGCCATTTTATTGTTCATATTTTTAATCTTCTTTTGGTAAATATCTTTTTATTAATTTCAGAGAGAAGAAGGGAAAATGAGAGACTAGTAGAAACGTCAGTGATGACAAAGAATCATTGATTGGCTGCCTCCTGCATACCCTTTACTGGGGATCATGGCCACAACCCAGGCATGCGCCCTGACCAGGAATTGAATTGTGATTTTCTGGTTCACGAGTCAATGCTCAGTCACTGAACAACACTGGCTGCCTGCTGCTTTTTCCTCTTCTCAAAGAAGACCCTTTAATGTTTTATGTAACACTGGTTTGTTGATGATGAACTCTTAAGTTTCGTTTGTCTGGAAAGCTCTTTATCTGTCTTTTGATTCTAAATGATTGTTTTGCTGGGTAGAGTAATTTTGGTTGTAGGTCCTAGCTTTTTATCACTTGAATATTTCTTTCCACTCCTTCCTGATCTGCAAAGTTTTTTTTGAGAAATCAGCTGACAGTCTTATGGGAGCTCCTGTGTAAGCCACCAACTGCTTTTACCTTGCTGCTCTTAAGATTACTTCTTTGTTTTTAATCCTTGACATTTTAATTATGACGTATCTTGGTGTGGGCATCTTTGGGTTCAGCATCTTTGGGAGCTTTTTGTGCTTTCTGGACTTATATGTCTATTTCTTTCACCAAATTAATAAAGTTTTCTGTCATTATATTATTTTCAAACAGGTTTTCAATTTCTTGCTCTCCCTGTTTCTTCTTCCAGCACCCCCAATGATGTGAATATTGGTAGATCTAAAGTTGTGCCAGAGGCTCCTTACACTTTCCCATTTTTTAAAATTATTTTTTCTTTTTGATGTTTTAATTGGGTATTTTTTGCTTCCTTATATTACAATTTGATTATCAAATTCATCAATTCTACTGTTGCTTTCCTGTAAATTATTCTTCATTTCAGTTAGTGTATCCTTCATTTCTGACTGGTTCTTTTTTTATGAGATTCATATCCTTTTTTGTTTTCTATTTTTAACAAAACATATACTCCTTTCTGATCACAATTCACATGTATTTCTTTTTATTAAATTTAGGAATGAATATAAATCAACTATAGCTATATTTAAGTTACTAGGACATAGTAAAATGAACCAAGCTCACTCAGTATTCAAAAAAATATTTAAGATAGGTATGGAAGTAATGTAAAAAAATAAACATGTGTTCTTTGAGTAGCTTTCATTATTATTTTTAGTTGCTGTGAAATCAATCAATCACGAAGAACTTGTTGATATTAAAAACAAAAGAAGAATTACAGAAAAATATTGTATCTTTACAATATTGAAACTGAATACAAATTTAGTTTAAGAAGGAATTTAAACTGTGCTTTTTAATATGCTGAGCCTTTAAGCATCAAGGAAGTGAGAGGAAAAAACTAAAAGCAAAAAAGAGCAGTGGAGACAAGAATGAGCAAGGCACATGTGAAGATAGTGATGACAGGGACCAGATTGGAGAAGAGAGCATTGATAGGGCTGGGGGGTAGTGAGAAATAAGATATTTCAGCAAGTGCTACCTTTTGTTATTAATATTAAGACCCTAAAGTTAGGCAAGAGAGTTTATGATGTAATAGGGAGCCATTATTGAATATTTTCTTTAAATTTTAATATTCTTGTACAAATTAGTAGTGTTTTTTCTTGCACTCAGTGGAACTGAAAATTATATCTTCTGACTTATTTTCATCAAGTGAAAATTCTAATTTCAAATGAAAATTTCCCCTTTAGTATATAAAGAATTGAAATAGAACCATAATCCTAAAACACAACAGAAATTATCTCTGAACATTTATATAGATGACATTAATGCTGAAATAATTGCAGTTACAATTTTAATAGGGAGGAAGGATAGCATTGCATAGGGATGGAAGGATAGAGCAAAGGAAGAGGCTGGCAAGTGCCCAGAAGGGTGGCATTTCTGTAGTTAGTGGTAGGATTGTTGGGAGTTACTGCACACCAAGGATAGAGCTTACAGGGAGAGCCAGAAATAGGATGCCATTAACTCTTCAGACTCAGAAATAGGCAGTGGATTATGCAGAATAGGAGGTTCCATTTCAAATGCCCACTGACTCACTCTAGCCCTACCATAGTGAATAATAACAACAAAAATGCTAATTTATTTTGGATAGTCCTTAAGTGTTTTTCATATATATATTAATTTCAGAGAGGGAGAGGCAGGAAGAGAGAGATAGAAGCATCAATGATGAGAGAGAATCATTGATTGGCTGCCTCCTGCACACCCCCCACTGGGGACTGAGCACAAAACCCAAGCATATGCCCTGACCTCAGAATCAAACTGTGACTTCCGGGTTCATAGGTTGGCACTCAACCACTGAGCCACACCAGCCAGGCTACTTTAGTGTTTTTCAAGAGTATTTGCTTCATATCATTTTATCTCCTTAATCTTTGAACTGTAATCTAAAGAAAGCAGGAGAGATAAAATTTGTTCAGCATTAAGTAATGATTAGCAGAATCAGGACTCTCACTTAGCCTTTTCTGATTTCAAATCTAGAAAGTTCTTCCTATGTGATGAAAAACATTTATTCTTTGCCTTAGCAAAGCTTAAATAACATGCTGTTTGAAAATAGATTTTAATAGTTGTTTACTTCTTCCTGAATGTTTATAATCCATTCATTAATGTCAATGTGATTTTTCCTTCTGTTCAATTTTGCATTAGGCACTTTTCATGTAGCAGCAAATACTTTTATGGATTCTGAACAACTTACTAGTGGAATGGTGGTGAAATTTCATTTTCAGTGCTAGAACTGTGTCCCACAAAACTCTTAAACAGCTGACTGGGAGTTTTCCATGGTCTCTAGAAAAGCTCTAAGCTCCACCTTCATTGGAAAACTGAGAACCTGGCTGAAGACTCAGATTCTTTGTCTCCACTCTGGATTTAGAGATTTAGAATCTTTGGAATCTGCTTTGTAACCAATAAATAATTCAGGTGATTCTTCAGGTGATTTTAGTTTTAAAAATCTGAAATTTTAATTTCTCCTTCTTTTTCCTGTTGAAGAATTTTCCTTCCATTCTTCCTCCATCTTAAAGTTCATGTGCAGTGCTAAAAAGATCTCCCCCCCCCACCAATTTAGTGATTAATATCTGCAAAATGAAACATACACACACACAGAATTTTTATGATTTATAACCTAACCAGGGAGTATAAATTCTTTGAAAATTTTTAATTTTTTGCAGGTAGATTTCAAATACTCTCATGTCTTGCACAGAGAATATATTCTATATCAATAACCAAACATCTCTCTATATAAAAGCCCAGCAACCAGAATTGCAGAATGACCAGAACAACCGGAACAACTGATGACTATGATGTGCACTGCAGCAGCCAAACAGCCTGATTTGGGCCCCAATCACCTCCCCACCCCCGATTGGCCCCCCAAACCCCAATAGGAGGTGGAGCTAGCTGGCCAATTTCCCAAAGCCCCTCCCCCCCACACTGGCTGGTGGGCCAGTCAGACCCCACCTGTGAACCAATTCATGCACAGGGCCTCTAGTTTATTATAATGTTGGGAAATATTTCTTCCAATAGGTTCCTCATTTTAACTAATGGGAGAAACCATATTAATTCACATGACCAGAAAAAAATAATCAAAATATTTTAAGAAAATGTTTAATTTATTCATGACAGAAATATTAACTTGGCTTTAGAAATATTTTCTGACAAAATAAAAGTCTGAATATAACCATTGTAAGTTATTAGGAGCATATTAGAAACACATATTTTCTAAAACCAATTAAGCAGACAAATTTTTGAATTGAGTAGAATTATTTTTTGAAAAACTTCAGATAACAAAAAAGTCCTTCAAGTTTTCTTTCTACTAAAACTGATTCTCTGACTGTAAGTGAAATGAGGTCTTGTATAACTTCATGAGGAAACTGTTCACTTCTTGAAGTAGAGGAACGCGTGTTAACAAGAAGCATATGGCCACCCCCACTTTCATAACATTTGATAGAACAAGTCAATATGTTTCCTAGTAATGGGTTTCTAATTAATGCTCCATTTATTTTTTTTCAATTAATTTTAATTTTTATTTTTTAATTACCATTGATGTACGATATTCTATTAGTTTTAAGTATACAATGTAGTGATTAGTCATTATATAACTGATGAGGTGATCACCCCAATAAGTCTAGAACCCACCTGATACCACACATAGTTATTATATTATTGACTATATTTCCTATGCTGTACTTTACATCTCCGTGATTGTTTTTATAACTGGCAATTTGTACATCTTTACTTTTAAAATTTGCATTAAATTTGTTGGGGTGACACTGTTTTATAAAATTATATAGGTTTCAGGTGTACAATTGGCAATTTATGTATCTAAACTATTATTGAAAGTATTACTTATGTCCCTCCTACTCCCATCGACACCTTCTAGCCCACTCCCATCCTCCACCCCTCACCCTAGGCCTTCACCACCCTATTGTTTGTGTCTATGGGTTATGCATATATGCATACAAGTTCTTTGCTTGATATCTTCTCACCTACCCACCCATCCCCACCTTTCCTCTGAAATTCCATGCTTCTGTATCACTGGATCTATTTTGTTCAATAGTTTATTTTGTTCATTAGATTTCCCATATGAATAAGATCATGTGATATTTATCTTTCTCTGACTGGCTATTTTGCTTAGCACATCTCCAGGTCCCTCCATGCTGTCTCAAAGGGTAAGAGATGTTGTATAGTATCCCATGGTGTACATGTACCACAGCTTTTTTATCCATTCATCTACTGATGGGCACTTGGGCTGTTTCCGGAGCTTAGCTATTGTACACAAAACTCTTAGATATAGAGGGGCAAGTTTAAAATTGACGCTGTGCATGTGGGAATTATGCTCTGCTAAGGGAATTTTTTAACTTGGAGCTTACATAATTCCATATAATAAAAAATGTAGAAATGGGTCTCAAAGAAGCTTTTCTTCACTTGCAAGCAGGCACCCTAGAACACATGCACCCTAAGGCATATGTGGGATTAGAGGGAGGGAGAAGATCAAATTCACCAAAATAGGGGAAGGAGTATTGGAGATTCAAAATGAAAATGGTCCTATGTAAGAATTGATCCATCAAATGCCAGTACCTGGATAAACTGTTTATGCTATGGATTTGACTTTATGGATTTATTGTGAAACAAAACAAAGCATTGAGATAGGCAATTCATAAGCTTACACCAGTTTTATGATAAAAACTAGAGGCTTGGTGCATGAATTCATGCATGGGTGGGGCCCCTCGGCATGGCCTGTGGAGATTGGGCTGAAACCAGCAGTCCAATGACGCCTGCTGCTCCCGCTCATCCCAGCCAGCTGGGCCTGCCGCAGGCTCTCATCCAGTCAGTCCTGATCGGGAGAGGCTCACACCACCACAGCAGTGTTCTCCAGCATGAGCCCTGCATGTGGCGCCCATTCTAAGGGGGATGGGAGGGTAGGGGCTACGGGAGGTTGGCCGGCCCATGGAGGGGCTGTGGGAGGTTGGCTGTCCTGATTGGGCCATTAGGCCAGCTGACCAAGGGTGAAGGGCCACAGGAGGTTGGTTGTGGTGACCACAAGGGGGAAGCTCTTATGGTGAGCATCTGCCCCCTGGTGGTCAGTGTGCATCATAGCAACTGGTCATTTGGTTATTCAGGCATTAGGTCATGTAAGCTTTTATATGTATAGACTAGAGGCCCAGTGCACAAAACTCATGCACAGGTAGGGCCCCTAGGCCTGGCTGGCGATCAGGGCCGATCTGTGGGGTGACCAGTGGGGTGATCTGGGGGCCCCCTGTTGGCACCCTCCCCCCCTTGGCACACCTGGGGCCTCTGGGCTGGGGGTAGCTTCTGCATTGAGCATTTGTCCCCTGGTGGTCAGTACAAATAGTGACCAGTGGTTCTGCCATTTGGTTGATTTGCATATTAGGCTTTTATTATATAGGATACTAGAGGCCCAGTGCATGAAATTCATGCATGGGAGGGTGTCCCTCAGCCCAGCCTGCATCCTCTCCAATCTGGGACCCCTTGGGGGATGTCTGACTGTCGGTTTAGGCCTGATCCCAGTGCAGACATCCCTCTCTAAATCCAGAACCACTGACCCCTAACCACTCACCTGCCTGCCTGCCTTGCCCCCAAAGGCCCTCCCCTGCAGGCCTGGTTGTCCCCAAAGGCCCTCCCCTTCAGGCCTGGTCCCTCAACTGCCCTCCCCTGTAGGCCAGTTCGCCTACAACTGCCCTCCCTTGCTGGCCTGATCACTCCTAATGCTCTGCTAGCTAGATCTCACCTCTCTAACCCCCTGTCTGCCTGATCTTGCTCCTAACTGCCTCTGCTTTGGCCCCCGACACCATATCTTTGTCCAGAAAGAAGTCGGATGTCCAGTTGACCTGGCTAATTAGCATATTACCCTTTTATTCGTATAAATTATCTATATATATAAAAGCCAAAGTGACTGAACGGCTGCAACAGGTCTCTATGATATGCACTGACCATCAGGGGACAGACACTCCACACACAAGATTGGGCTACCTCCTGTCTGGATCAGGCCTGTGGGGATTGGGCTGAAACTGGCTATCTGATATCCCCTGAGGAGTCCCGGATTGTGAGAGGGGTCAGGCCAGGGCCAGGGACCTCACTGGTGGACGATCTGTGCACTGGGTCTCTAGTATTTCATAAGCAGTAGTGAATTTTCAAACATAATTTGTACTTAATCATAAAGTATTAGATGGAATTTAGTACCCAGTAGTTTGGTTTCCTATCTTTTGTGTTTTGTCCTTGCCTTTCATACACCCTTCATTTGAAAATGTTTAGAAGAAGAAAAACAAAAATAAAATCTCCATTTATTTTTCTAGTGCTGTTATATTTAAAATTGTAGCAGGAAATGACTTTCATTATCTAATATTTAACCACTTTCGATGATATTTATACTTTCTTCCTCTACCTTATCAGTTTAGATTATAAACATTATTATATCGTTTGTTTTCAGTGTGAAAAAATATATTTTGTAAAAATCCTTAACTTTTAGTAACTTGGAAACTTTTTCATTGACATTTTATTTCATTACATAAATCCTAAGTATTCAGGGAATAATATCATGTTACGTGTAATCTGCTTTTAGTAAATTTCAAAGAAAGTACAAATTGCACTTGGTCCTATATTACCTACTACTTAAATATATTAAAAAAATCACTCATATTAGTTCATGAGCAGTGGCATGACCTTTACCTCCAGGACATGGGGGAAACACACAGATGGAGTGATAATTACTGTAATGTGTCATGGTAACTTTGGATTTAAAAAAAAAGTCCATGCACACAGAAATAAAATTTGATTAATCCCAGATCTCTGAAGGGAGGAGACTTGACTTCTTTGTCACTGCATGTTCCTAGATTTGCACTACAGAGTAGAGGGTGGTATGTGTATTTGGATGAACATACTCTGCTTCAGATTTGTTCCCTTGAGTTGATGGGCTGTGATTGGAGAGTTCACCCATATAGATACATACATTTCTGAGGTGGGTTAAAAAATCAATTTAACAGATTATTTTAATTTTAGCAAGGCCTTTCATGAATAAATCACAATCAAATTTTGGTGAGAAGGGGAAAGAGAAATAAGCAGAGAGAGACAGGGACTAGAGCACAGCCTAAGTTCCTGGAAGATAAAAAGAAGAGGATAATAAAGCGTTAGATAACCCTCATCCACTCGTTAGTTTTGCTTTGCTCTTAGTGCCTGTGAGCTGCCATTTCTTTATGTGTCTGACATACCCGCAACGGAAGTCATCTCACCAGAAGGCAAGGGCCTTTCTCTTTTCAATCGAGGACAAGTGATCTGACTCATGCCTTTTCATCTGCCTGCCTGCTTATTAACCTATTTGCTGTATCCTGTAGATGCTACTGCCAGACTATCTTTCACTGTCAGAATCTCATTGCCAGAATCTCATTGCCAGAATCTCATTGCCAGAATCAAGCTCAAGACTTCATTGCGTGGATTATTGATTTGCTTTCTAACAAAAAGTCATCATTTCCAAATACCCTATTTGCTTGAATCCATGTCCAAAACTTACAATTTTTCTACTAAAAAGTTCCAGTGACCACTCATTGACAGACAGTAACCAAATTGACAGTAAAGTTGTTTTTCTGACACTCAGAGTCAGCCACAATGACAGCCATTTTCTCTTTTAATCTTTTCTTTCCCTCCTGTTTTAAATCGTTGCCAAACTCCCTGTTTCATGAGTATGTCCCAACACAAACTTGCAGGATACAGTCTGAACTGATGTTGCCACACCTGGATATTCTCCTCCATTTCTCTTACCCAAGTGTTGTTTATTTAATAATATTTTAGATATATTTTTATGTATGAAAATTTCCTGATTTTTCTGAACCATAAGTGATATTTTAAAAATTTGAACCATTATAATTATGTAACCAGTTTCCATGCCAGATCTTTGTTTTTTTTTTCCATTATAGCATTCATCTGCCCCTCCCCCCCGTCCCCGCACTTTTTAGATTGCAAACATGTTAAGGGAATAAATTGTATTCTAATATTTCTTGTGTCTTCTATATAGTACATCTCTTCTACATAGTATAGTATTTCTTGTATCTTCTATGTAGTAATTCTTAAAAAGACATTGTAAAAAGTAAGAACTATGTAAATATTTGTTAGATTGAGAATAATGTGTTCTAGAGACATCAAAAATATAATATACTTTAAGCATCCACAAAGAAAGAATGTTTAGAATACACACAATGGTACAGCTTAAAACAATGTATTGTTTTTCAAATAATCTTGGTTGACTGTAGGCCATTCAAAAGGTGGCCTGTGATTTTCTCCATTGTTTTCAAATCTCTATCTAAATATGGAAGAGAAAATTATGAAATTGCTTTAGTTCGCTGAATTAGTAGAATAACTAATTGGGAGGTATATACATATGTAATTATCATTTTAATATATATATATATTTATCATGATAATGAGTATCTGCTTATTCATTTCTACCAATTGGAAACTAGATTTTTTTTTTTAAGTCAGTGAAAAGTTCTAAAAGTCTCTATCACATTCTCTCTAATAAAAAGGGAATAGTATTTCAACAGAAGATATAGAACCATGGATGCGTAAAGGCTCATGAACATTTTAGTTAGTAATTGAACTTATTACTAACGGAAAGGAAATATATTTTACATTCTTAAAAAGACATTGAGTATAATAACTATAGCGAGTAGCCTAGGGTACTTAGTGCTTTACATTTGATTTCTAAATAAACATGTGTAAGTGTAACATCTCTCCCTGACCTCTTTTACCTTTTCCTCTTGAGTTATTGCTACTTAGAGTAAGACTTTGATTTCAAATGTTGATAACAGATAGTTGACAGACAACAATGTGGTGATTGTGGGGCCAAGGGCAGTGGATGGAAGTGGAAGAGGGTATAGGGGGATGAATAGTGATGAAAAAAATTAAGTTTAATTAAAAATACTCTAGGAATTCACATGAAACAAAATAATATGTAAAATATGCCTAAGTTCAGTATCTAAAATTATTTTGCAGTACTTAACTCACTTCATATTTACTGTACTAACTAAATACAGAGACGTTATCTATCTCTGATTTTTACATTTCCTTCAGTCATACTAAGAGTCTTGATAACTCCTTTCCCTCCACCCTATTGCCCATGGTAGGATGGACAGGGAACAAGAGTGGCTAGGTAGGAGAAAGATGTGCTTTGTGGTGAATTATATATTTTTAATAAAATAATTGAATTATATAATAAAACAGTAGGATTCTATAGACATTATGAAAGGAGGTATGTTGTTAATTGAACACTCTTCTGTATTTTTTGTAAGACATAAATCTGGAAAACTACTGTTATTGAATATATATATGTATATATATATTTCCAGTTAGCTTTTTAGGAACATTGCATAGGCAAAATACTGCTTATAAACAATAAATTATTTTCTAATTTTGAGTACTCTAAAATGATGGTCAAAAGTAATATCTTTATATTGATAAGTGTAATATTCCTATTGTTATTAAAATATAAACTAGTCATCATTTTAGCAGTTTTAATTTATTTCCTACTAAAAGTTTAAATGCTTTATCATTTAGCATTCACTTAGTTACTTCACTTGAAAAAAAATCACAACCTTTTAAATCTTTTTAAAACTAACATCGACATCGTACAAGTTTTTGGAATGCTTTCTTGAAATCTTCATTAAAGATTGTATAAATCAGTGGATTTATAAGAGAATTGAGATATCCAAGCCATGTCAAAAAATTTGACATTTCTTCAGAAATTTTACATTTTTCACAGACATTAACAACCAATTCTTTTACAAAAAAAGGAAGCCAACATATGACAAATGCACCCAAAATTAATCCCAGGGTAGTGGCTGCTTTGCGTTCCCTTGTTCCTGAGATCTTTTGCCTTCTCCAAGATTTCTCATGCTTGAATTCAGACCTGGGACTTTTCATTGTGCTGTGAATTTTATCAAAGTCTGTTGATGGATCAGATAAAGACTTTTCCAGCATGTAGGTTGTGGAGACCAGTCTGGTGCTTTTCTCACCACTCTCCAAAAGGACTTGACCATTAAGCTCCTCCTTGGCAATCCTACTGGCTTGCCTTTTATGGTATAACGTCTTTGCTGCTTTATATATTTTGTAGTAGAGGATCAAAATCAATGTCAATGGGATGTAGAAAGCTCCAAATGTTGAGTAAATAGTGGAAACAATGTGGTCGTGTTTGATGATGCATTCATCATCTCTGCTAGTTCCTTGGTGCCTCCAGAACAGAGGAGGCATAGAGATGAAAACAGATATAATCCAAACTACTGTAATCATAATGCCAGCATTCTTGGGGGTCCTTTTCCTGGCATACTCCACAGCATCTGTGATTGCCCGGTACCGATCCAAAGCTATAGCAGAGAGATGCAAGATGGAGCATGTGCAGCACGTAATGTCAACGCTCAGCCAAATGTCACAGACCACTTGCCCCATAATCCAGCTCTCTTTCACAATGTACACGATGCTGAAAGGCATCACCAGCACAGCTACAAGAAAATCTGTAACTGCCAGGGAGCAAATTAAATAGTTGGCTGGGTGGTGCAGCTTCCGGGTCACAACAATTGCAGCAATCACAAGAGAGTTGATGGTGGTGGTCATCAGCGCCAGCCCAGAGAGAGTGAGGGACACCAGAATCTTGGATGGCATTCTGTCTAATAGTTCTTCTGAGGTCAAATTTTGATCAGATGAGTTTAAGAAATCCATTTCTTTGTTTGAGAACATTTTATAGCTGAAAAATAGATAACTGTAACAAAGGAGGGGAAAAACAGTTCAGAGAAAGCTTTAAATATTTTCCTCTTCCTTTCAGAATAAAATTTAAAAAAGTATATGTGTATGTTTTTCCAGAACATTCTATAGGTTAAAAAAATGAGTTGAGATTACTCATTTTCTTTTTTATTAAATTTAAGAAACCAATGAGAACAGTAACAAATAACTTTCAAAACATTTCTTGAAATACCTCTCAAATAAAATAATTTTTATGAGTAAAATAAACTATTATTCAGTAAAATCTCTACCATTATAGAATTGCATTAAAAAACTGTATTAATCCTAGCTATGATATACTCTGTTTGTGCCAGAAAAAGTTTAAAAGCACATGTCATTAATATTCATTTCTGCATTACATAAGAAAATATTATTTTAAAGGCAGTATTTAAAATCATAAACAATCTTGTACTTAATTCAAAGTTACATCGAGGACATTATTATTGGGTTTATGAAGACTAAAGGATAATTTAATGTACTTTATGTCATAATATAAAGGTTATAGAAAGAAAAATAAACAAAAATAAAATATTTTTAGTATCTCTCTAGCATTCCATGATTATTTTATGAAATTAGTAAAACATCGGAGTGTTTAGTAGTCTTTGTGGTTAGAAATAGTTACTTTAGTTTAAAGTGAAATAAAATTAGATACAGTTAAATAACTGAACAACATTGCCCATCATTACAGTAACACATCTGACCAAATAATCCACCTACTAAGATGAATGTGATAGTAAGGAGAGCTCAGCAGGCACACACCCTGAAAAGGAAATTATTCTTTCCTACAGATCACAATTATAATGACCATGTAACCTCACTTTTGAAAGAAGACCCTCTAAACTGGCTTATGTTTTTTGATTCAGTACATGATATTATTTAATTACAAGTTAAATAAGAGCAATAAGAATGTAATCAAATAAGAATAATTATTTTTATAGTAATTCTTTTGCATCTACCCTTCTCTCTTTCTTGAATTATTCTTTATCAGCTGCCTATATCTTCGGAAGAGAAGAAAGAACATGAAAATCTGAAACTTTATTCTTACTTATAGCTCATAATAATTTTACCTTCATATTTTTTTAAATAGTTTTTTCCTTTAAATGGTTATGTTTAATTTGTTGAAACTAACAGAACAATAATTTAAAATACTTGATATTTTATATAAAGTGCTTCCTTTGAAGTGTGTGTGTATTATAAAACATTGGCGTGCAGCGTATTTAATATTCTGCTTGTACTTAGTTTACCAGCATTACATTTAATTTTTATTTTCTTATATTTACTTAAGGCAGTTTCTGACTGCTTCTTCTAAGCAAATTGAGGGGCAGAAGAAATTTGAACACCTATTACCTGGAAAATGAGTGTGTAATTGGAAAGGAGTTGTGTATCTATGTTATAACTTATATCAACACTTACCTGTTTTTAAAGGGCAAGACAACTCCAGATGAAGAATGTAGGCTAAAGTTTCCTTTGCAATTCTAAACCAGTTGTTCTGGATTTCAGTTTGCTTCGGAATTACCAGGAGGGCGTGGTAAAACACAGATGACTTGGTCCCAGTCTCTGGAGTTTGAGATTTCCTAAATCTGGGCCAGGGGCCCCAGGCTTGCATTTCTAACAGCAGCCCAGGTGATGCTGATGGTGCTGGCCCTGGAAATCAGGGGGGTAGTGGGTCATCAATACGGTTGTTCTTCAGCCCTTTGTTAATCCTTTCACTGCTGTAGCATCTGTGAGTTCCTCTCATTGACAGCAGCTGCGACATTTCTACTGCACAGCTTTCTCAGTGTCTCTCTCACATTCCTAACTTAACTTCTTGGAGCGTTTCAAATAAACGATCTTACTCCTACTTTTCTTCTGATGGCTCCCTATTTTTTTTTTTATTTTTTTTTGAGGTCTTAGGGCAGCTCTTGGACCTCCTGCTGTAGGCATTCTAACTCCCTTCTCCCCACGTCATTTCCACTCTTTTCAGCCTGTAGGGGAGTTATGCCATAGGACCCTATTTCCTAAAACAATATTGGATCTCAGATCCTGAGGCATAGTGGTGTGCTTATCAGCACCATCAACACTGTTATGAAAATCCTTGATATATGCTTTCAATATCAGTGGACCTCACAGTCTTTAGCTGTCTACCCTAGAAACATCTCTGGAGTGGGTGTGAGGGGTCAATGGTCAGTGGTGAAATGCTTACTCCAAAGCCATTTAGATATCTTGGACACATGGTAGATTAATTAATTTCTACCTTCCTTCCAATTTAATCCCATTATCCCATCATAAAATTTGCACTATATATTCAATAAAAGGGCTAAATATTTTCTTAATTGGTTAATTCTTTTGCAAGGTTATTTAGTATTATGAGAATTCATTTAAAAGTGCTGGTATTTTCCATGTTATAAGTGTTATAAATAACTTTCCACTTTAATTTGCCTGATAATTTTGGCACACAAGCCCCTTCAAGAGGTAATCTTCAAATTACATTTTGAACAGAATATTAAAAAAGAGAAACTGAAAATAGTTCTGTGTGTTTCCATAATAAAAAATAATTCTGCAGGAAAATGGACCAGCTTATAATAAGAAATTAGAGTATTTAGTAATTCAACTTATTTCTCTAAGCATCACACTGTAATTAAGTTTAATAAAATGGTATTTAGTACTAAGGAAAAAAATAAAAATGTGTCACATAAATTCCATTACAGTTTATAAGAAATCTTTTCATTATTAAATTTAGAAAAATTAGTCTGATAATGTATTTATAGAAAACAAAGAAAATAGGAAAACAAATGCAGCCAGTTGCAATTGGGTTTCTTTACCTTTTTGTCTTATTTTTTTGCCACTTACAATTAGAATTTCAATAAATAATGTACCATTATTAATTCAAACACAGCTGTAATTGGATTTGTTCATATTCCTTTATATCTGAAATTTCCACTGTGAGTCCTCATGGTGCTAGGGATCAACCACCTCTGGGTTACTGACCATAGGCAATGTCATTCAAGTTTCTCCTACTCTTAAAACATAGATTGTATTTGTGTTTTGAATGTCATCATTGAATAAGAGTCAGGATTACTTTTTAATTGGAGCCTGCAGTCCCATTGACTATATGTAGCCCCTTTGATAATAATACAGATAGAAAAACTTCCCAGGATTTACTCAGCATGAATATTTGCCAATTTACTGAACTAGCTACATGATACATTTCACTCCTCTACTTACATAGATTTAAAAAAATCTAATGTTAATTTATATTCAGTTGTCTGTTTATCTTAATTACATTATTCCTGTTATATTATTCCAATTATATTATTCCTGTTCAGTTTAAACTATAAGTTTCTAGTTTAACTTACTTTAGATTATAGAGAACTAAGGGGTTCATACACACATAGTTTTATTAATAACATGAAAGTAACATTTAATTCTCTCAAGAACTCATGAGAACCTACAAAGTTGGCTGCTCCAATTAGCATAACAATAATACTTATCTTTTCCGAGTTTCTACTTCTCCAGGGATGTTAACTGCTTTACATGTATTAGCCCACTTAATTGTCAATGCTAATCTATAAGATAGGTACAATTATTTTCTCCCATCCCATAGGTAAGAAAAATGAAGTATAGGGGTTTAATGAATGTTTCTACAATAACAATATTGTAGAAAAAACCATTTTACTGTCTGTGAGAGAGTTGTTACTTTTTTAAATAACTCTTCTAGTATTGAGGTCAATAAAGTAATTCATTTTCTGTAAAATATTGTTACAGAGTAAGAATTGTATTCAAAAGGAGGCAAGTATACAATAGAATAAACTGTTTCTTTCTTTGTGGGAATGTTTAAGATAATTACCAGGTTTAAATGTATATATTGATGTTTAAATTATAATGGTAGGAATGTGTTCATAGAGTTTTCAAACATCTTTTATTGCTTTTTCAATTCTGAGATGTTCCAATGTCCTTATTATATTTCTATGCTCTCATTTACTTAAGAACTATTTATTGAGTGCTATTTATGTGCTGATTAATTTTCTAGTTGTAAAAAAACAGAAGCAAAAAAAAAAAAAAAAAAGCAAATCCCACCAAACAGGCAAACAAATCTATTCAGGAACAAAACTTTGAAATAATAGCGTGTACTTGTCTTTAAGATACTATCATGTTTATGAAAGAAGTTAAACACATACTTATAGTATAGTCACAATGCATTAAGGGCACTAAGAGTAGGTATAAAGCATCTTAGAAATACTGGTGAGGAAGAATTAATCATACTGAGGTGAAACAGTGAAAGCTGTTCTAGGAGAGGATAAAGTATGAGCAAAAGCAGAGGCATAAAGGTGGGATGTGTCAGACACATGAAGTAAGCAGTCTGATGTGGATCCTGCAAAGGCACAGCAGCACCACGGTTGGAAGGAAGGAGTGGAAATTCCTAGGAAGACAATGAAGGTCCTGGCGTGATAAGAACACTGGATTTTCTTTTCCAGAAAATAAGAAGTTTTCAAATATTTAAGAAGGTAAGTGAAAGGAGGGGATCTGTGTTTCATCAGAGTGCGTTTTGCAAATGCAGTGAAACAGCTTGAAGAGAGTTGTGCCACTGCCTTAGGGAGGAAGCTCAAACAAAAAGGTTACAGAGAACTGTTAAGGATGTAGCTGAAATGAGAACCTTAGAAGGTCATTGGAATAAAGTTGGTCTAGGTTTTGTTACCCTCCATCAGTGATCTAAAATTAGAGATTTCTTCCCAGAGGAAAAGATAATTGAATTCTGGATAAGATCAGGAATTGGGATGCAGACTGGGGCCAAGAGAAGATGTTGGAGATGACGCTGGGTCAATGGTAGTTTCAGAAAGGGGCAGAGCAGAGAGGGAGATTTAATGAGGAAACATGTCAGGGTTGGGTAAATAAGGTCTTGACCAGGTAAGGATCAGGTGAAATGCAGGCTCAGGTAATATGCAAGGATGAAAAAAAGGGAGAGATTACAGTTATATTCAGACCTTGGGATTGCAGAGTTTCAAATTTAAGAAGTGATTCGAGGGCTGGGGCGTGAAAAATGTTAAGAATTGCTAGAACTCCTTCAGCCTAGTGAAGATGTGCGTATAGAGAGCAATGTGGGTCTTCACAAGGCTTTGCAGCACTTCTGAAGTCAATGGAGCGTAGCTCACATTTTCCATGTATATGAATAGATTTTCTTTATCTGCTTCGTTATCGCTGCTTTCTGTATCTAATCTGTAAGTCTCCTGAGCTCTAGGTTTCTATGTACCCTACTCAGATTTGTCAACTTGGCTTTAGATACCCATTCCTTCTTGTCACATATTGCTTCATCTCTGCCTGCAGATGCCTGACCAAGTTTCATTCTCAGCTGTAGGATTATCATTCCCCTGGATTGTCTACTGGCTGCAATAATTCCCATTTCTCTCATATTCAAAATGCATTCATCTTGTCTCCTGGCTGCCCAAGACTCATCCAATCATGGCACAATCTCAGAGCCCATAATCCTGTGTTTTGCATAAGGTCAATCAGCAGATGAGACTCTTTGAGGCTGCAGTGCCTCTTGATTCAGAGACCTGTGAACTAAAAACAAAAACAAAACAAAACAAAAAAAGCCAAGTTATCTGTTCCCTAGTTCCTAACATATAATGATCAATCAGGGATAGGATAATTGTACTAGACATCTCCTTTCAAAAAGATTAGGAAAATAAAGGCACAGAGTGGCCACTCATCTGAAATTCACCCGGACAAATGTCAGAGTGCTCTACTAGGAGGGTTAGGATGCATCTTCAAATAGGCCCACTTCTGCTCCCTAATTTGGTTGTCGAATCCACTGTACTCTGTGGCTCTTGAAGCCTCTCTCTGGGCAGTTGACTTGGCTCTCAGAGAGACCCTGCCTTTTCTGTGAGAAGTAGTCTATATTTACAGCTAAGTAGACTCCTCCGCCTGCATTCTGCTATAAAAATCTTTTTATTTTGAACTGTCTCTTTCCCCTTTGATCCAAGTCAGTATAATTCTCTTAAAAACTTTGTATTTCCCTGTAAATCTCATTGGAAGCCATGATATGTCCCAAAATAGCACACGCACAATTTTTCAAGACAGACTTCTGCCTATTATGCAAAGAATATTAGGGCTATGGGGCTGCATGATTTCAGAAAAACCTCGAAAAGAACACACAGACACCACTCGCACCCACAGGAAGGCTGGCTGAGTGAAAATCCTACAACTAGAGAAGAGTCTGAGACTCAGAGGAGCAGCGGAAGCAAAGTACAGAGGTACGGAGGCACGCGCACGGGGCTCGGGGAAGGGCTGGCGCCGGGGGACGCGGTTCTTTTCCAAAACGGAGAGAGCCACAAGCTCCCAGCGGCTCTGAACTCCAGTTCCAAGCGAGTTTCTAAGGACCCAGACACCCAGAGAAGGGGGACTGACTGGCACCAGGAGGAAATCCAAAACGGGTTTCTCTCAGTGTTGCTTGCAGCAATTATTGTGGGACACAGAGACCTGGTATCTCTCAGCGCAGTGCTGAAAAGTGCCATAGCTATTTGCTCCGCCCTGCCCTGAAAACTCCCCGAGACCCCGCCCCTCCCAAGCTAACTCAACACCTCCTTAAAGATACAGGAGACAGCCCCACCCAGTCGCCAGAGTGGGACTAACCTAAACAAAACAGATCCACAAGGAACACACCCGGGGCAGATGCAGTGAGCATAAAAGCTCCACTGAAACAACTCTTGCCCCATAAGGGTGTCTCCAGCACAGAAATTCTCCCACTGTAGACACAGCTGACTCTCATAACCAAGTGGCTTAGAGGTTAATCCCTCGCAGTGATTGCCTAACTCAGCAAGGG